>JAFMOB010000104.1:0-45162 GCA_018985215.1 Larimichthys polyactis
CCATAACAGACCCAAAAACAGGCACCGCTGGGATTTGAACCCAGGATCTCCTGTTTACAAGACAGGCACTTTAACCATCTAAGCCACGGCGCCATTAATTGCAATTTTTTTTAGAGTCTCAAGTAAACATTTGAATGAAATTAAATTAGCATTTCACACAAAACAACCAGCAGGGACCAGTCAGGTTCAACAAAACAGTTCAAAAAAGATTCTGGAGCTTGCTGCTTTGAGAATCACGATTGCTTAGCAGTGGCTTGGCTCGACATTTTTAAGTTTGATTTTGGTTGCACTCGATGTGAGTGTGCCTTTCCATCGTCGGGAAATGTGTGCCCTACCATACACCAGACCTTAAAAACAGCACTGCTGGGATTTGAACCCAGGATCTCCTGTTTAACTAGACAGGCACTTTAACCAATCTAAGCCCACGGCGCCCAATTTTGATTCCATTTTCTTAGGGTCTAAAGTAACATTTGATTGAAATGAAATTAGCATTCGCACAAAACAACCAGCAGGGACCAGTCAGGGTTAACAAAGAGTCAAAAAGATTTCACGGACTTGCTGCTTCGGAGGAATCTTGATTGCTTAGCAGTGGCTTGGCTTCGACATTTTTAAGTTGACTCGGTTTGCACTCGATGTGAGTGTGCTTTCCATCGTCGGTAATGGTGTGCTACCATAACAGACCCCAAAAACAGGCACCGCTGGGATTTGAACGCAGGATCTCCTGTTTACAAGACAGGCACTTTAACCATCTAAGCGACGGAGCCTTTGATTTCCATTTTTTTAGAGTTTAAGTAAACATTTGAATGAACTAAAATTAGCATTCACACAAAAGAACCACATTAGGATGGCAATAACTGTATAATCTATTAGTCACCTGGAGAAATTTTAGTAGTGCAGCTCATTCTGGGTACAGTCCACCATCAGCTAACATGACCTTTTGTTTCTCAAGGGAGCACGCTGGCTGATTGCACCACACAGACATAACTGCTCTCTGCATTGTTTTCATACCAAATTAACTGTTTCTCCAGTCGGTTCCATTGAACTTGAAAACTGAGAGGTCAGGGTCAACAAAACAGTTCAAAAAGATTTCATGGACTTGCTGCTTTGGAGGAATCACGATTGCTTAGCAGTGGCTTGGCTCGACATTTTTAAGTTGATTTGGTTGCACTCGATGTGAGAGTGCTTTCCATCGTCGGGAATGGCGTGCTACCATAACAGACCTTAAAAACAGGCACCGCTGGGATTTGAACCCAGGATCTCCTGTTTACTAGACAGGCACTTAACCATCTAAGCCACGGCACCATTGATTTCCATTTTTTTTAGAGTTTAAAGTATACATTTGAATGAAATGAAATTAGCATTCACACAAAACAACCAGCAGGGACCAGTCAGGGTCAACAAAACAGTTCAAAAAGATTTCATGGACTTGCTGCTTTGGAGGAATCATGATTGCTTAGCAGTGGCTTGGCTCGACATTTTTAAGTTGATTTGGTTGCACTCGATTTGAGAGTACTTTCCATCGTCGGGAATGGCGTGCTACCATAACAGACCTCAAAAACAGGCACCGCTGGGATTTGAACGCAGGATCTCCTTTTTACTAGACAGACACTTTAACCATCTAAGCCACGGCGCCATTGATTGCTATTTTTTTAATCTCAAGTAAACATTTGAATGAAATGAAATTAGCATTCACAGAAAAGAACCACATTAGGATGCCAATAACTGTATAATCTATTAGTCACCTTGAGAAATTTTAGCAGTGCAGCTCATTCTGGGTAAAGTCCAACAGATGCTCACATGACCTTTTGTTTCTCAAGGGACAACAGGCATTCCTCGTCCCTGGGTGGGCTTGAACCACAACCCTCTCGGTTAAGAGGCGAGCGCGCTGGCTGATTGTGCCACAGAGACTTAGCTGTTTCATGCATTGTTTTTCTACCAAATTAACTGTTTGTTCAGTCGGTTCCATTGAACTTGAAAAGTGGGAGGTCAGGGTCAACAAAACAGTTCAAAAAGATTTCATGGGCTTGGTGCTTTGGAGGAATCACGATTGCTTAGCAGTGGCTTGGCTCGACATTTTAAAGTCGATTTGGTTGCACTCGATGTGAGAGTGCTTTCCATCGTCGGGAATGGCACGCTACCATAACAGACCTTAAAAACAAGCACCGCTGGGATTTGAACCCAGGATCTCCTGTTTACGAGACAGGCACTTTAACCATCTAAGCCACGGCGCCATTGATTTCCATTTTTTTAGAGTTTCAAGTAAACATTTGAATGAAATGAAATAAGCATTCACACAAAACAACCAGCAGGGACCAGTCAGGGTCAACAAAACAGTTCAAAAAGATTTCATGGACTTGCTGCTTTAGAGGAATCACGATTGTTTAGCAGTGGCTTGGCTCGACATTTTTAAGTTGATTTGGTTGCACTCGATGTGAGAGTACTTTCCATCGTCGGGAATGGTGCGCTACCATAACAGAGCTTAAAAACAGGCACCGCTGGGATTTCAACCCAGGATCTCCTGTTTACTAGACAGGCACTTTAACCATCTAAGCCACGGCGCCATTGATTTCCATTTTTTTAGGGTCTCAAGTAAACATTTGAATGAAATGAAATTAGCATTCACACAAAACAACCAGCAGGGACCAGTCAGGGTCAACAAAACAGTTCAAAAAGATTTCATGGACTTGCTGCTTCGGAGGAATCTTGATTGCTTAGCAGTGGCTTGGCTCGACATTTTTAAGTTGACTCGGTTGCACTCGATGTGAGAGTGCTTTCCATCTTCGGCAATGGTGTGCTACCATAACAGACCCCAAAAACAGGCACCGCTGGGATTTGAACCCAGGATCTCCTGTTTACAAGACAGGCACTTTAACCATCTAAGCCACGGCGCCATTGATTGCAATTTTTTTGGAGTCTCAAGTAAACATTTGAATGGAATTAAATTAGCATTCACACAAAACAACCAGCTGGGACCAGTCAGGGTCAACAAAACAGTTCAAAAGATTTCATGGACTTGCTGCTTTAGAAGAAACACGATTGCTTAGCAGTGGCTTGGCTCGACATTTTTAAGTTGATTTGGTTGCACTCGATGTAAGAGTGCTTTCCATCGTCGGCAATGGCGTGCTACCATAACAGACCTTAAAAACAGGCACCGCTGGGATTTGAACCCAGGATCTCCTGTTTACTAGACAGGCACTTTAACCATCTAAGCCACGGCGCCATTGATTTCCATTTTTTTAGAGTTTCAAGTAAACATTTGAATGAAATGAAATTAGCATTCACAGAAAAGAACAACATTAGGATACCAATAACTGTATAATCTATTAGTCACCTTGAGAAATTTTAGCAGTGCAGCTCATTCTGGGTACAGTCCAACTTTTGCTCACATGACCTTTTGTTTCTCAAGGGAGAACAGCCATTCATCGTCCCTGGGGGGGGCTTGAACCACCAACCTCTCGGTTAACAGCCGAGCGCTCTGGCCGATTGCGCCACAGAGACATACCTGTTTCTTGCATTGTTTTCCTACCAAATTAACTGTTTGTGCAGTCGGTTCCATTGGACTTGAAAAGTGAGAGGTCAGGGTCAACAAAACAGTTCAAAAAGATTTCATGGAGTTGCTGCTTTGGAGGAATCACGATTGCTTAGCAGTGGCTTGGCTCGACATTTTTAAGTTGATTTGGTTGCACTCGATGTGAGAGTGCTTTCCATCATCGGGAATGGTGCGCTACCATAACAGACCTTAAAAACAGGCACTGCTGGGATTTGAACGCAGGATCTCCTGTTTACTAGACAGGCACTTTAACCATCTAAGCCACAGCGCCATTGATTTCCATTTTTTTAAAGTTTCAAGTAAACATTTGAAAGAAATGAAATTAGCATTAAACACAAAACAACCAGCTGGGACCAGTCAGGGTCAAAAAACAGTTCAAAATATTTCATGGAGTTGCTGCTTCGGAGGAATCTTGATTGCTTAGCAGTGGCTTGGCTCGACATTTTTAAGTTGACTCGGTTGCACTCGATGTGAGAGTGCTTTCCATCGTCGGTAATGGTGTGCTACAATAACAGACCCCAAAAACAGGCACCGCTGGTATTTGAACCCAGGATCTCCTGTTTACAAGCCAGGCACTTTAACCATCTAAGCCACGGTGCCATTGATTTCTTTTTTTTAAAGTTTCAAGTAAACATTTGAATGAAATGAAATTAGCATTCACACAAAACAACCAGCAGGGACCAGTCAGGGTCAACAAAACAGTTCAAAAATATTTCATGGAGTTGCTGCTTCGGAGGAATCTTGATTGCTTAGCAGTGGCTTGGCTCGACATTTTTAAGTTGACTCGGTTGCACTCGATGTGAGAGTGCTTTCCATCGTCGGTAATGGTGAGCTACCATAACAGACCCCAAAAACAGGCACCGTTGGGATTTGAACCCAGGATCTCCTGTTTACAAGACAGGCACTTTAACCATCTAAGCCACGGCGCCATTGATTGCAACTTTTTTAGAGTCTCAAGTAAACATTTAAATGAAATTAAATTAGCATTCACACAAAACAACCAGCAGGGACCAGTCAGGGTCTACAAAACAGTTCAAAAAGATTTCATGGACTTGCTGCTTTAGAAGAAACACGATTGCTTAGCAGTGGCTTGGCTCGACATTTTTAAGTTGATTTGGTTGCACTCCATGTAAGAGTGCTTTCCATCGTCTGCAATGGTGTGCTACCATAACAGACCTTAAAAATAGACACCGCTGGGATTTGAACGCAGGATCTCCTTTTCACAAGACAGACAAGTTAACCATCTAAGCCACGGGGCCATTGATTGCTATTTTTTTAGAGTCTCATGTAAACATTTGAATGAAATGAAATTAGCATTCACACAAAAGAACCACATTAGGATACCAATAACTGTATAATCTATTAGTCACCTTGAGAAATTTTAGCAGTGCAGCTGATTCTGGTTACAGTCCAAGTTTTGCTCACATGACCTTTTGTTTCTCAAGGGACAACAGCCATTCACCGTCCCTGTGTGGGCTTTAACCACCAACCTCTCGGTTAACAGCCGAGCGCGCTGGCCGATTGCGCCACAGAGACATACCTGTTTCCTGCATTGTTTTCCTACCAAATTAACTGTTTGTGCAGTCGGTTCCATTGAACTTGAAAAGTGAGAGGTCAGGGTCAACAAAACAGTTCAAAAAGATTTCATGGAGTTGCTGCTTTGGAGGAATCACGATTGCTTAGCAGTGGCTTGGCTCGACATTTTTAAGTTGATTTGGTTGCACTCGATGTGAGAGTGCTTTCCATCATCGGGAATGGTGCGCTACCATAACAGACCTTAAAAACAGGCACTGCTGGGATTTGAACGCAGGATCTCCTGTTTACTAGACAGGCACTTTAACCATCTAAGCCACAGCGCCATTGATTTCCATTTTTTAAAGTTTCAAGTAAACATTTGAAAGAAATGAAATTAGCATTAAACACAAAACAACCAGCTGGGACCAGTCAGGGTCAAAAAACAGTTCAAAAATATTTCATGGAGTTGCTGCTTCGGAGGAATCTTGATTGCTTAGCAGTGGCTTGGCTCGACATTTTTAAGTTGACTCGGTTGCACTCGATGTGAGAGTGCTTTCCATCGTCGGTAATGGTGTGCTACCATAACAGACCCCAAAAACAGGCACCGCTGGTATTTGAACCCAGGATCTCCTGTTTACAAGCCAGGCACTTTAACCATCTAAGCCACGGTGCCATTGATTCTTTTTTTTTAAAGTTTCAAGTAAACATTTGAATGAAATGAAATTAGCATTCACACAAAACAACCAGCAGGGACCAGTCAGGGTGAAGAAAACAGTTCAAAAATATTTCATGGAGTTGCTGCTTCGGAGGAATCTTGATTGCTTAGCAGTGGCTTGGCTCGACATTTTTAAGTTGACTCGGTTGCACTCGATGTGAGAGTGCTTTCCATCGTCGGTAATGGTGAGCTACCATAACAGACCCCAAAAACAGGCACCGTTGGGATTTGAACCCAGGATCTCCTGTTTACAAGACAGGCACTTTAACCATCTAAGCCACGGCGCCATTGATTGCAACTTTTTTAGAGTCTCAAGTAAACATTTAAATGAAATTAAATTAGCATTCACACAAAACAACCAGCAGGGACCAGTCAGGGTCTACAAAACAGTTCAAAAAGATTTCATGGACTTGCTGCTTTAGAAGAAACACGATTGCTTAGCAGTGGCTTGGCTCGACATTTTTAAGTTGATTTGGTTGCACTCCATGTAAGAGTGCTTTCCATCGTCTGCAATGGTGTGCTACCATAACAGACCTTAAAAATAGACACCGCTGGGATTTGAACGCAGGATCTCCTTTTCACAAGACAGACAAGTTAACCATCTAAGCCACGGGGCCATTGATTGCTATTTTTTAGAGTCTCATGTAAACATTTGAATGAAATGAAATTAGCATTCACACAAAAGAACCACATTAGGATACCAATAACTGTATAATCTATTAGTCACCTTGAGAAATTTTAGCAGGGCAGCTGATTCTGGTTACAGTCCAAGTTTTGCTCACATGACCTTTTGTTTCTCAAGGGACAACAGCCATTCACCGTCCCTGTGTGGGCTTGAACCACCAAACTCTCGGTTAACAACCGAGCGCGCTGGCCGATTGCGCCACAGAGACATACCTGTTTCCTGCATTGTTTCCTACCAAATTAACTGTTTGTGCAGTCGGTTCCATTGAACTTGAAAAGTGAGAGGTCAGGGTCAACAAAACAGTTCAAACAGATTTCATGGAGTTGGTGCTTTGGAGGAATCACGATTGCTTAGCAGTGGCTTGGCTCGACATTTTTAAGTTGATTTGGTTGCACTCGATGTGAGAGTGCTTTCCATCGTCGGGAATGGTGCGCTACCATAACAGACCTTAAAAACAGGCACCGCTGGGATTTGAACCAAGGCTCTCCTGTTTACGAGACAGGCACTTTAACCATCTAAGCCACGGCGCCATTGATTTCCATTTTTTTAGAGTTTCAAGTAAACATTTGAATAAAATGAAATTAGCATTCACAGAAAAGAACAACATTAGGATACCAATAACTGTATAATCTATTAGTCACCTTGAGAAATTTTAGCAGTGCAGCTCATTCTGGGTACAGTCCAACTTTTGCTCACATGACCTTTTGTTTCTCAAGGGAAAACAGCCATTCATCGTCCCTGGGTGGGCTTGAACCACCAACCTCTCGGTTAACAGTCGAGCGTGCTGGCCGATTGCGCCACAGAGACATACCTGTTTCCTGCATTGTTTTCCTACCAAATTAACTGTTTGTGCAGTCGGTTCCATTGAACTTGAAAAGTGAGAGGTCTGGGTCAACAAAACAGTTCAAAAAGATTTCATGGAGTTGCTGTTTTGGAGGAATCACGATTGCTTAGCAGTGGCTTGGCTCGACATTTTTAAGTTGATTTGGTTTGCACTCGATGTGAGAGTGCTTTCCATCGTCGGGAATGGTGCGCTACCATAACAGACCTTAAAAACAGGCACTGCTGGGATTTGAACCCAGGATCTCCTGTTTACTAGACAGGCACTTTAACCATCTATGCCACAGCGCCATTGATTTCCATTTTTTTAAAGTTTCAAGTAAACATTTGAATGAAATGAAATTAGCATTCACACAAAACAACCAGCAGGGACCAGTCAGGGTCAACAAAACAGTTCAAAAATATTTCATGGACTTGCTGCTTCGGAGGAATCTTGATTGCTTAGCAGTGGCTTGGCTCGACATTTTTAAGTTGACTCGGTTGCACTCGATGTGAGAGTGCTTTCCATCGTCGGTAATGGTGTGCTACCATAACAGACCCCAAAAACAGGCACCGCTGGGATTTGAACCCAGGATCTCCTGTTTACAAGACAGGCACTTTAACCATCTAAGCCACGGCGCCATTAATTGCAATTTTTTTAGAGTCTCAAGTAAACATTTGAATGAAATGAAATTAGCATTCACACAAAACAACCAGCAGGGACCAGTCAGGGTCAACAAAACAGTTCAAAAAGATTTCATGGACTTGCTGCTTTAGAAGAAACACGATTGCTTAGCAGTGGCTTGGCTCGACATTTTTAAGTTGATTTGGTTGCACTTGATATAAGAGTGCTTTCCATCGTCGGCAATGGCGTGCTACCATAACAGACCTTAAAAACAGGCACCGCTGGGATTTCAACCCAGGATCTCCTGTTTACTAGACAGGCACTTTAACCATCTAAGCGACGGAGCCTTTGATTTCCATTTTTTTAGAGTTTCAAGTAAACATTTGAATGAACTGAAATTAGCATTCACACAAAAGAACCACATTAGGGTGGCAATAACAGTATAATCTATTAGTCACCTGGAGAAATTTTAGCAGTGCAGCTCATTCTGGGGACGGTCCACCATCAGCTAACATGACCTTTTGTTTCTCAAGGGAGAAGAGGCATTCATCGTCCCTGGGTGGGCTTGAACCACCAACCTCTCGGTTAGGAGACGAACATGCTGGCTGATTGCACCACAGAGTGGTTGCACTGCTTCATGCATTGTTGTCATACCAAATGAACTGTTTGTGCAGTCGGTTCCATTGAACTTGAAAAGTGAGAGGTCAGGGTCAACAAAACAGTTCAAAAAGATTTCATGGAGTTGCTGCTTTGGAGGAATCACGATTGCTTAGCAGTGGCTTGGCTCGACATTTTTAAGTTGATTTGGTTGCACTCGATGTGAGAGTGCTTTCCATCGTCGGGAATGGCGCGCTACCATAACAGACCTTAAAAACAGGCACCGCTGGGATTTGAACCCAGGATCTCCTGTTTACTAGACAGGCACTTTAACCATCTAAGCCATGGCGCCATTGATTTCCACTTTTTTAGAGTTTCAAGTAAACATTTGAATGAAATGAAATTAGCATTCACACAAAACAACCAGCAGGGACCAGTCAGGGTCAACAAAACAGTTCAAAAATATTTCATGGACTTGCTGCTTTGGAGGAATCTTGATTGCTTAGCTCGACATTTTTAAGTTGACTCGGTTGCACTCGATGTGAGAGTGCTTTCAATTGTCGGCAATGGCGTGCTACCATAACAGACCCCAAAAACAGGCACCGCTGGGATTTGAACCCAGGATCTCCTGTTTACAAGACAGGCACTTTAACCATCTAAGCCACGGCGCCATTGATTGCAATTTTTTTAGAGTCTCAAGTAAACATTTGAATGAAATTAAATTAGCATTCCCACAAAACAACCAGCAGGGACCAGTCAGGGTCAACAAAACAGTTCAAAAAGATTTCATGGAGTTGCTGCTTTGGAGGAATCACGATTGCTTAGCAGTGGCTTGGCTCGACATTTTTAAGTTGATTTGGTTGCACTCGATGTGAGAGTGCTTTCCATCGTCGGGAATGGCGCACTACCATAACAGACCTTAAAAACAGGCACCGCTGGCATTTGAACCCAGGATCTCCTGTTTACTAGACAGGCACTTTAACCATCTAAGCCACGGCGCCATTGATTTCCACTTTTTTAGAGTTTCAAGTAAACATTTGAATGATATGAAATTAGCATTCACAGAAAAGAACAACAATAGGATACCAATAAATGTATAATCTATTAGTCACCTTGAGAAATTTTAGCAGTGCAGCTCATTCTGGGTACAGTCCAACTTTTGCTCACATGACCTTTTGTTTCTCAAGGGAGAACAGCCATTCATCGTCCCTGGGTGGGCTTGAACCACCAACCTCTCGGTTAAAAGCCGAGCGCGCTGGCCGATTGCGCCACAGAGACATACCTGTTTCCTGCATTGTTTTCCTACCAAATTAACTGTTTGTGCAGTCGGTTCCATTGAACTTGAAAAGTGAGAGGTCTGGGTCAACAAAACAGTTCAAAAAGATTTAATGGAGTTGCTGCTTTGGAGGAATCACGATTGCTTAGCAGTGGCTTGGCTCGACATTTTTAAGTTGATTTGGTTGCACTCGATGTGAGAGTGCTTTCCATCGTCGGGAATGGTGCGCTACCATAACAGACCTTAAAAACAGGCACCGCTGGGATTTGAACCCAGGATCTCCTGTTTACTAGACAGGCACTTTAACCATCTAAGCCACGGCACCATTGCTTTCCATTCTTTTAAAGTTTCAAGTAAACATTTGAATGAAATGAAATTAGCATTCACACAAAACAACCAGCAGGGACAAGTCAGGGTCAACAAAACAGTTCAAAAAGATTTCATGGACTTGCTGCTTCGGAGGAATCTTGATTGCTTAGCAGTGGCTTGGCTCGACATTTTTAAGTTGACTCGGTTGCACTCGATGTGAGAGTGCTTTCCATCTTCGGCAATGGTGTGCTACCATAACAGACCCCAAAAACAGGCACCGCTGGGATTTGAACCCAGGATCTCCTGTTTACAAGACAGGCACTTTAACCATCTAAGCCACGGCGCCATTGATTGCAATTTTTTTGGAGTCTCAAGTAAACATTTGAATGGAATTAAATTAGCATTCACACAAAACAACCAGCTGGGACCAGTCAGGGTCAACAAAACAGTTCAAAAAGATTTCATGGACTTGCTGCTTTAGAAGAAACACGATTGCTTAGCAGTGGCTTGGCTCGACATTTTTAAGTTGATTTGGTTGCACTCGATGTAAGAGTGCTTTCCATCGTCGGCAATGGCGTGCTACCATAACAGACCTTAAAAACAGGCACCGCTGGGATTTGAACCCAGGATCTCCTGTTTACTAGACAGGCACTTTAACCATCTAAGCCACGGCGCCATTGATTTCCATTTTTTTAGAGTTTCAAGTAAACATTTGAATGAAATGAAATTAGCATTCACAGAAAAGAACAACATTAGGATACCAATAACTGTATAATCTATTAGTCACCTTGAGAAATTTTAGCAGTGCAGCTCATTCTGGGTACAGTCCAACTTTTGCTCACATGACCTTTTGTTTCTCAAGGGAGAACAGCCATTCATCGTCCCTGGGGGGGGCTTGAACCACCAACCTCTCGGTTAACAGCCGAGCGCTCTGGCCGATTGCGCCACAGAGACATACCTGTTTCTTGCATTGTTTTCCTACCAAATTAACTGTTTGTGCAGTCGGTTCCATTGGACTTGAAAAGTGAGAGGTCAGGGTCAACAAAACAGTTCAAAAAGATTTCATGGAGTTGCTGCTTTGGAGGAATCACGATTGCTTAGCAGTGGCTTGGCTCGACATTTTTAAGTTGATTTGGTTGCACTCGATGTGAGAGTGCTTTCCATCATCGGGAATGGTGCGCTACCATAACAGACCTTAAAAACAGGCACTGCTGGGATTTGAACGCAGGATCTCCTGTTTACTAGACAGGCACTTTAACCATCTAAGCCACAGCGCCATTGATTTCCATTTTTTTAAAGTTTCAAGTAAACATTTGAAAGAAATGAAATTAGCATTAAACACAAAACAACCAGCTGGGACCAGTCAGGGTCAAAAAACAGTTCAAAAATATTTCATGGAGTTGCTGCTTCGGAGGAATCTTGATTGCTTAGCAGTGGCTTGGCTCGACATTTTTAAGTTGACTCGGTTGCACTCGATGTGAGAGTGCTTTCCATCGTCGGTAATGGTGTGCTACAATAACAGACCCCAAAAACAGGCACCGCTGGTATTTGAACCCAGGATCTCCTGTTTACAAGCCAGGCACTTTAACCATCTAAGCCACGGTGCCATTGATTTCTTTTTTTTAAAGTTTCAAGTAAACATTTGAATGAAATGAAATTAGCATTCACACAAAACAACCAGCAGGGACCAGTCAGGGTCAACAAAACAGTTCAAAAATATTTCATGGAGTTGCTGCTTCGGAGGAATCTTGATTGCTTAGCAGTGGCTTGGCTCGACATTTTTAAGTTGACTCGGTTGCACTCGATGTGAGAGTGCTTTCCATCGTCGGTAATGGTGAGCTACCATAACAGACCCCAAAAACAGGCACCGTTGGGATTTGAACCCAGGATCTCCTGTTTACAAGACAGGCACTTTAACCATCTAAGCCACGGCGCCATTGATTGCAACTTTTTTAGAGTCTCAAGTAAACATTTAAATGAAATTAAATTAGCATTCACACAAAACAACCAGCAGGGACCAGTCAGGGTCTACAAAACAGTTCAAAAAGATTTCATGGACTTGCTGCTTTAGAAGAAACACGATTGCTTAGCAGTGGCTTGGCTCGACATTTTTAAGTTGATTTGGTTGCACTCCATGTAAGAGTGCTTTCCATCGTCTGCAATGGTGTGCTACCATAACAGACCTTAAAAATAGACACCGCTGGGATTTGAACGCAGGATCTCCTTTTCACAAGACAGACAAGTTAACCATCTAAGCCACGGGGCCATTGATTGCTATTTTTTTAGAGTCTCATGTAAACATTTGAATGAAATGAAATTAGCATTCACACAAAAGAACCACATTAGGATACCAATAACTGTATAATCTATTAGTCACCTTGAGAAATTTTAGCAGTGCAGCTGATTCTGGTTACAGTCCAAGTTTTGCTCACATGACCTTTTGTTTCTCAAGGGACAACAGCCATTCACCGTCCCTGTGTGGGCTTGAACCACCAAACTCTCGGTTAACAACCGAGCGCGCTGGCCGATTGCGCCACAGAGACATACCTGTTTCCTGCATTGTTTTCCTACCAAATTAACTGTTTGTGCAGTCGGTTCCATTGAACTTGAAAAGTGAGAGGTCAGGGTCAACAAAACAGTTCAAAAAGATTTCATGGAGTTGCTGCTTTGGAGGAATCACGATTGCTTAGCAGTGGCTTGGCTCGACATTTTTAAGTTGATTTGGTTGCACTCGATGTGAGAGTGCTTTCCATCATCGGGAATGGTGCGCTACCATAACAGACCTTAAAAACAGGCACTGCTGGGATTTGAACGCAGGATCTCCTGTTTACTAGACAGGCACTTTAACCATCTAAGCCACAGCGCCATTGATTTCCATTTTTTTAAAGTTTCAAGTAAACATTTGAAAGAAATGAAATTAGCATTAAACACAAAACAACCAGCTGGGACCAGTCAGGGTCAAAAAACAGTTCAAAAATATTTCATGGAGTTGCTGCTTCGGAGGAATCTTGATTGCTTAGCAGTGGCTTGGCTCGACATTTTTAAGTTGACTCGGTTGCACTCGATGTGAGAGTGCTTTCCATCGTCGGTAATGGTGTGCTACCATAACAGACCCCAAAAACAGGCACCGCTGGTATTTGAACCCAGGATCTCCTGTTTACAAGCCAGGCACTTTAACCATCTAAGCCACGGTGCCATTGATTTCTTTTTTTTTAAAGTTTCAAGTAAACATTTGAATGAAATGAAATTAGCATTCACACAAAACAACCAGCAGGGACCAGTCAGGGTGAAGAAAACAGTTCAAAAATATTTCATGGAGTTGCTGCTTCGGAGGAATCTTGATTGCTTAGCAGTGGCTTGGCTCGACATTTTTAAGTTGACTCGGTTGCACTCGATGTGAGAGTGCTTTCCATCGTCGGTAATGGTGAGCTACCATAACAGACCCCAAAAACAGGCACCGTTGGGATTTGAACCCAGGATCTCCTGTTTACAAGACAGGCACTTTAACCATCTAAGCCACGGCGCCATTGATTGCAACTTTTTTAGAGTCTCAAGTAAACATTTAAATGAAATTAAATTAGCATTCACACAAAACAACCAGCAGGGACCAGTCAGGGTCTACAAAACAGTTCAAAAAGATTTCATGGACTTGCTGCTTTAGAAGAAACACGATTGCTTAGCAGTGGCTTGGCTCGACATTTTTAAGTTGATTTGGTTGCACTCCATGTAAGAGTGCTTTCCATCGTCTGCAATGGTGTGCTACCATAACAGACCTTAAAAATAGACACCGCTGGGATTTGAACGCAGGATCTCCTTTTCACAAGACAGACAAGTTAACCATCTAAGCCACGGGGCCATTGATTGCTATTTTTTTAGAGTCTCATGTAAACATTTGAATGAAATGAAATTAGCATTCACACAAAAGAACCACATTAGGATACCAATAACTGTATAATCTATTAGTCACCTTGAGAAATTTTAGCAGGGCAGCTGATTCTGGTTACAGTCCAAGTTTTGCTCACATGACCTTTTGTTTCTCAAGGGACAACAGCCATTCACCGTCCCTGTGTGGGCTTGAACCACCAAACTCTCGGTTAACAACCGAGCGCGCTGGCCGATTGCGCCACAGAGACATACCTGTTTCCTGCATTGTTTTCCTACCAAATTAACTGTTTGTGCAGTCGGTTCCATTGAACTTGAAAAGTGAGAGGTCAGGGTCAACAAAACAGTTCAAACAGATTTCATGGAGTTGGTGCTTTGGAGGAATCACGATTGCTTAGCAGTGGCTTGGCTCGACATTTTTAAGTTGATTTGGTTGCACTCGATGTGAGAGTGCTTTCCATCGTCGGGAATGGTGCGCTACCATAACAGACCTTAAAAACAGGCACCGCTGGGATTTGAACCAAGGCTCTCCTGTTTACGAGACAGGCACTTTAACCATCTAAGCCACGGCGCCATTGATTTCCATTTTTTTAGAGTTTCAAGTAAACATTTGAATAAAATGAAATTAGCATTCACAGAAAAGAACAACATTAGGATACCAATAACTGTATAATCTATTAGTCACCTTGAGAAATTTTAGCAGTGCAGCTCATTCTGGGTACAGTCCAACTTTTGCTCACATGACCTTTTGTTTCTCAAGGGAAAACAGCCATTCATCGTCCCTGGGTGGGCTTGAACCACCAACCTCTCGGTTAACAGTCGAGCGTGCTGGCCGATTGCGCCACAGAGACATACCTGTTTCCTGCATTGTTTTCCTACCAAATTAACTGTTTGTGCAGTCGGTTCCATTGAACTTGAAAAGTGAGAGGTCTGGGTCAACAAAACAGTTCAAAAAGATTTCATGGAGTTGCTGTTTTGGAGGAATCACGATTGCTTAGCAGTGGCTTGGCTCGACATTTTTAAGTTGATTTGGTTGCACTCGATGTGAGAGTGCTTTCCATCGTCGGGAATGGTGCGCTACCATAACAGACCTTAAAAACAGGCACTGCTGGGATTTGAACCCAGGATCTCCTGTTTACTAGACAGGCACTTTAACCATCTATGCCACAGCGCCATTGGTTTCCATTTTTTTAAAGTTTCAAGTAAACATTTGAATGAAATGAAATTAGCATTCACACAAAACAACCAACAGGGACCAGTCAGGGTCAACAAAACAGTTCAAAAATATTTCATGGACTTGCTGCTTCGGAGGAATCTTGATTGCTTAGCAGTGGCTTGGCTCGACATTTTTAAGTTGACTCGGTTGCACTCGATGTGAGAGTGCTTTCCATCGTCGGTAATGGTGTGCTACCATAACAGACCCCAAAAACAGGCACCGCTGGGATTTGAACCCAGGATCTCCTGTTTACAAGACAGGCACTTTAACCATCTAAGCCACGGCGCCATGAATTGCAATTTTTTTAGAGTCTCAAGTAAACATTTGAATGAAATGAAATTAGCATTCACACAAAACAACCAGCAGGGACCAGTCAGGGTCAACAAAACAGTTCAAAAAGATTTCATGGACTTGCTGCTTTAGAAGAAACACGATTGCTTAGCAGTGGCTTGGCTCGACATTTTTAAGTTGATTTGGTTGCACTTGATATAAGAGTGCTTTCCATCGTCGGCAATGGCGTGCTACCATAACAGACCTTAAAAACAGGCACCGCTGGGATTTCAACCCAGGATCTCCTGTTTACTAGACAGGCACTTTAACCATCTAAGCGACGGAGCCTTTGATTTCCATTTTTTTAGAGTTTCAAGTAAACATTTGAATGAACTGAAATTAGCATTCACACAAAAGAACCACATTAGGGTGGCAATAACAGTATAATCTATTAGTCACCTGGAGAAATTTTAGCAGTGCAGCTCATTCTGGGGACGGTCCACCATCAGCTAACATGACCTTTTGTTTCTCAAGGGAGAAGAGGCATTCATCGTCCCTGGGTGGGCTTGAACCACCAACCTCTCGGTTAGGAGACGAACATGCTGGCTGATTGCACCACAGAGTGGTTGCACTGCTTCATGCATTGTTGTCATACCAAATGAACTGTTTGTGCAGTCGGTTCCATTGAACTTGAAAAGTGAGAGGTCAGGGTCAACAAAACAGTTCAAAAAGATTTCATGGAGTTGCTGCTTTGGAGGAATCACGATTGCTTAGCAGTGGCTTGGCTCGACATTTTTAAGTTGATTTGGTTGCACTCGATGTGAGAGTGCTTTCCATCGTCGGGAATGGCGCGCTACCATAACAGACCTTAAAAACAGGCACCGCTGGGATTTGAACCCAGGATCTCCTGTTTACTAGACAGGCACTTTAACCATCTAAGCCATGGCGCCATTGATTTCCACTTTTTTAGAGTTTCAAGTAAACATTTGAATGAAATGAAATTAGCATTCACACAAAACAACCAGCAGGGACCAGTCAGGGTCAACAAAACAGTTCAAAAATATTTCATGGACTTGCTGCTTTGGAGGAATCTTGATTGCTTAGCTCGACATTTTTAAGTTGACTCGGTTGCACTCGATGTGAGAGTGCTTTCAATTGTCGGCAATGGCGTGCTACCATAACAGACCCCAAAAACAGGCACCGCTGGGATTTGAACCCAGGATCTCCTGTTTACAAGACAGGCACTTTAACCATCTAAGCCACGGCGCCATTGATTGCAATTTTTTTAGAGTCTCAAGTAAACATTTGAATGAAATTAAATTAGCATTCCCACAAAACAACCAGCAGGGACCAGTCAGGGTCAACAAAACAGTTCAAAAAGATTTCATGGAGTTGCTGCTTTGGAGGAATCACGATTGCTTAGCAGTGGCTTGGCTCGACATTTTTAAGTTGATTTGGTTGCACTCGATGTGAGAGTGCTTTCCATCGTCGGGAATGGCGCACTACCATAACAGACCTTAAAAACAGGCACCGCTGGCATTTGAACCCAGGATCTCCTGTTTACTAGACAGGCACTTTAACCATCTAAGCCACGGCGCCATTGATTTCCACTTTTTTAGAGTTTCAAGTAAACATTTGAATGATATGAAATTAGCATTCACAGAAAAGAACAACAATAGGATACCAATAAATGTATAATCTATTAGTCACCTTGAGAAATTTTAGCAGTGCAGCTCATTCTGGGTACAGTCCAACTTTTGCTCACATGACCTTTTGTTTCTCAAGGGAGAACAGCCATTCATCGTCCCTGGGTGGGCTTGAACCACCAACCTCTCGGTTAAAAGCCGAGCGCGCTGGCCGATTGCGCCACAGAGACATACCTGTTTCCTGCATTGTTTTCCTACCAAATTAACTGTTTGTGCAGTCGGTTCCATTGAACTTGAAAAGTGAGAGGTCTGGGTCAACAAAACAGTTCAAAAAGATTTAATGGAGTTGCTGCTTTGGAGGAATCACGATTGCTTAGCAGTGGCTTGGCTCGACATTTTTAAGTTGATTTGGTTGCACTCGATGTGAGAGTGCTTTCCATCGTCGGGAATGGTGCGCTACCATAACAGACCTTAAAAACAGGCACCGCTGGGATTTGAACCCAGGATCTCCTGTTTACTAGACAGGCACTTTAACCATCTAAGCCACGGCACCATTGCTTTCCATTCTTTTAAAGTTTCAAGTAAACATTTGAATGAAATGAAATTAGCATTCACACAAAACAACCAGCAGGGACAAGTCAGGGTCAACAAAACAGTTCAAAAAGATTTCATGGACTTGCTGCTTCGGAGGAATCTTGATTGCTTAGCAGTGGCTTGGCTCGACATTTTTAAGTTGACTCGGTTGCACTCGATGTGAGAGTGCTTTCCATCTTCGGCAATGGTGTGCTACCATAACAGACCCCAAAAACAGGCACCGCTGGGATTTGAACCCAGGATCTCCTGTTTACAAGACAGGCACTTTAACCATCTAAGCCACGGCGCCATTGATTGCAATTTTTTTGGAGTCTCAAGTAAACATTTGAATGGAATTAAATTAGCATTCACACAAAACAACCAGCTGGGACCAGTCAGGGTCAACAAAACAGTTCAAAAAGATTTCATGGACTTGCTGCTTTAGAAGAAACACGATTGCTTAGCAGTGGCTTGGCTCGACATTTTTAAGTTGATTTGGTTGCACTCGATGTAAGAGTGCTTTCCATCGTCGGCAATGGCGTGCTACCATAACAGACCTTAAAAACAGGCACCGCTGGGATTTGAACCCAGGATCTCCTGTTTACTAGACAGGCACTTTAACCATCTAAGCCACGGCGCCATTGATTTCCATTTTTTTAGAGTTTCAAGTAAACATTTGAATGAAATGAAATTAGCATTCACAGAAAAGAACAACATTAGGATACCAATAACTGTATAATCTATTAGTCACCTTGAGAAATTTTAGCAGTGCAGCTCATTCTGGGTACAGTCCAACTTTTGCTCACATGACCTTTTGTTTCTCAAGGGAGAACAGCCATTCATCGTCCCTGGGGGGGGCTTGAACCACCAACCTCTCGGTTAACAGCCGAGCGCTCTGGCCGATTGCGCCACAGAGACATACCTGTTTCTTGCATTGTTTTCCTACCAAATTAACTGTTTGTGCAGTCGGTTCCATTGGACTTGAAAAGTGAGAGGTCAGGGTCAACAAAACAGTTCAAAAAGATTTCATGGAGTTGCTGCTTTGGAGGAATCACGATTGCTTAGCAGTGGCTTGGCTCGACATTTTTAAGTTGATTTGGTTGCACTCGATGTGAGAGTGCTTTCCATCATCGGGAATGGTGCGCTACCATAACAGACCTTAAAAACAGGCACTGCTGGGATTTGAACGCAGGATCTCCTGTTTACTAGACAGGCACTTTAACCATCTAAGCCACAGCGCCATTGATTTCCATTTTTTTAAAGTTTCAAGTAAACATTTGAAAGAAATGAAATTAGCATTAAACACAAAACAACCAGCTGGGACCAGTCAGGGTCAAAAAACAGTTCAAAAATATTTCATGGAGTTGCTGCTTCGGAGGAATCTTGATTGCTTAGCAGTGGCTTGGCTCGACATTTTTAAGTTGACTCGGTTGCACTCGATGTGAGAGTGCTTTCCATCGTCGGTAATGGTGTGCTACAATAACAGACCCCAAAAACAGGCACCGCTGGTATTTGAACCCAGGATCTCCTGTTTACAAGCCAGGCACTTTAACCATCTAAGCCACGGTGCCATTGATTTCTTTTTTTTTAAAGTTTCAAGTAAACATTTGAATGAAATGAAATTAGCATTCACACAAAACAACCAGCAGGGACCAGTCAGGGTCAACAAAACAGTTCAAAAATATTTCATGGAGTTGCTGCTTCGGAGGAATCTTGATTGCTTAGCAGTGGCTTGGCTCGACATTTTTAAGTTGACTCGGTTGCACTCGATGTGAGAGTGCTTTCCATCGTCGGTAATGGTGAGCTACCATAACAGACCCCAAAAACAGGCACCGTTGGGATTTGAACCCAGGATCTCCTGTTTAAAAGACAGGCACTTTAACCATCTAAGCCACGGCGCCATTGATTGCAACTTTTTTAGAGTCTCAAGTAAACATTTAAATGAAATTAAATTAGCATTCACACAAAACAACCAGCAGGGACCAGTCAGGGTCTACAAAACAGTTCAAAAAGATTTCATGGACTTGCTGCTTTAGAAGAAACACGATTGCTTAGCAGTGGCTTGGCTCGACATTTTTAAGTTGATTTGGTTGCACTCCATGTAAGAGTGCTTTCCATCGTCTGCAATGGTGTGCTACCATAACAGACCTTAAAAATAGACACCGCTGGGATTTGAACGCAGGATCTCCTTTTCACAAGACAGACAAGTTAACCATCTAAGCCACGGGGCCATTGATTGCTATTTTTTTAGAGTCTCATGTAAACATTTGAATGAAATGAAATTAGCATTCACACAAAAGAACCACATTAGGATACCAATAACTGTATAATCTATTAGTCACCTTGAGAAATTTTAGCAGTGCAGCTGATTCTGGTTACAGTCCAAGTTTTGCTCACATGACCTTTTGTTTCTCAAGGGACAACAGCCATTCACCGTCCCTGTGTGGGCTTGAACCACCAAACTCTCGGTTAACAACCGAGCGCGCTGGCCGATTGCGCCACAGAGACATACCTGTTTCCTGCATTGTTTTCCTACCAAATTAACTGTTTGTGCAGTCGGTTCCATTGAACTTGAAAAGTGAGAGGTCAGGGTCAACAAAACAGTTCAAAAAGATTTCATGGAGTTGCTGCTTTGGAGGAATCACGATTGCTTAGCAGTGGCTTGGCTCGACATTTTTAAGTTGATTTGGTTGCACTCGATGTGAGAGTGCTTTCCATCATCGGGAATGGTGCGCTACCATAACAGACCTTAAAAACAGGCACTGCTGGGATTTGAACGCAGGATCTCCTGTTTACTAGACAGGCACTTTAACCATCTAAGCCACAGCGCCATTGATTTCCATTTTTTTAAAGTTTCAAGTAAACATTTGAAAGAAATGAAATTAGCATTAAACACAAAACAACCAGCTGGGACCAGTCAGGGTCAAAAAACAGTTCAAAAATATTTCATGGAGTTGCTGCTTCGGAGGAATCTTGATTGCTTAGCAGTGGCTTGGCTCGACATTTTTAAGTTGACTCGGTTGCACTCGATGTGAGAGTGCTTTCCATCGTCGGTAATGGTGTGCTACCATAACAGACCCCAAAAACAGGCACCGCTGGTATTTGAACCCAGGATCTCATGTTTACAAGCCAGGCACTTTAACCATCTAAGCCACGGTGCCATTGATTTCTTTTTTTTTAAAGTTTCAAGTAAACATTTGAATGAAATGAAATTAGCATTCACACAAAACAACCAGCAGGGACCAGTCAGGGTGAAGAAAACAGTTCAAAAAGATTTCATGGAGTTGCTGCTTTGGAGGAATCTTGATTGCTTAGCAGTGGCTTGGCTCGACATTTTTAAGTTGATTTGGTTGCACTCGATGTGAGAGTGCTTTCCATCATCGGGAATGGTGCGCTACCATAACAGACCTTAAAAACAGGCACTGCTGGGATTTGAACGCAGGATCTCCTGTTTACTAGACAGGCACTTTAACCATCTAAGCCACAGCGCCATTGATTTCCATTTTTTTAAAGTTTCAAGTAAACATTTGAAAGAAATGAAATTAGCATTAAACACAAAACAACCAGCTGGGACCAGTCAGGGTCAAAAAACAGTTCAAAAATATTTCATGGAGTTGCTGCTTCGGAGGAATCTTGATTGCTTAGCAGTGGCTTGGCTCGACATTTTTAAGTTGACTCGGTTGCACTCGATGTGAGAGTGCTTTCCATCGTCGGTAATGGTGTGCTACCATAACAGACCCCAAAAACAGGCACCGCTGGTATTTGAACCCAGGATCTCATGTTTACAAGCCAGGCACTTTAACCATCTAAGCCACGGTGCCATTGATTTCTTTTTTTTTAAAGTTTCAAGTAAACATTTGAATGAAATGAAATTAGCATTCACACAAAACAACCAGCAGGGACCAGTCAGGGTGAAGAAAACAGTTCAAAAATATTTCATGGAGTTGCTGCTTCGGAGGAATCTTGATTGCTTAGCAGTGGCTTGGCTCGACATTTTTAAGTTGACTCGGTTGCACTCGATGTGAGAGTGCTTTCCATCGTCGGTAATGGTGAGCTACCATAACAGACCCCAAAAACAGGCACCGTTGGGATTTGAACCCAGGATCTCCTGTTTACAAGACAGGCACTTTAACCATCTAAGCCACGGCGCCATTGATTGCAACTTTTTTAGAGTCTCAAGTAAACATTTAAATGAAATTAAATTAGCATTCACACAAAACAACCAGCAGGGACCAGTCAGGGTCTACAAAACAGTTCAAAAAGATTTCATGGACTTGCTGCTTTAGAAGAAACACGATTGCTTAGCAGTGGCTTGGCTCGACATTTTTAAGTTGATTTGGTTGCACTCCATGTAAGAGTGCTTTCCATCGTCTGCAATGGTGTGCTACCATAACAGACCTTAAAAATAGACACCGCTGGGATTTGAACGCAGGATCTCCTTTTCACAAGACAGACAAGTTAACCATCTAAGCCACGGGGCCATTGATTGCTATTTTTTTAGAGTCTCATGTAAACATTTGAATGAAATGAAATTAGCATTCACACAAAAGAACCACATTAGGATACCAATAACTGTATAATCTATTAGTCACCTTGAGAAATTTTAGCAGTGCAGCTGATTCTGGTTACAGTCCAAGTTTTGCTCACATGACCTTTTGTTTCTCAAGGGACAACAGCCATTCACCGTCCCTGTGTGGGCTTGAACCACCAAACTCTCGGTTAACAACCGAGCGCGCTGGCCGATTGCGCCACAGAGACATAACTCCTTCCTGCATTGTTTTCATACCAAATTAACTGCTTCTCCAGTCGGTTCCATTGAACTTGAAAACTGAGAGGTCAGGGTCAACAAAACAGTTCAAAAAGATTTCATGGACTTGCTGCTTTGGAGGAATCACGATTGCTTAGCAGTGGCTTGGCTCGACATTTTTAAGTTGATTTGGTTGCACTCGATGTGAGAGTGCTTTCCATCGTCGGGAATGGCGCACTACCATAACAGACCTTAAAAACAGGCACCGCTGGGATTTGAACCCAGGATCTCCTGTTTACTAGACAGGCACTTTAACCATCTAAGCGACGGAGCCTTTGATTTCTATTTTTTTAGAGTTTCAAGTAAACATTTGAATGAACTGAAATTAGCATTCACACAAAAGAACCACATTAGGATGGCAATAACTGTATAATCTATTAGTCACCTGGAGAAATTTTAGCAGTGCAGCTCATTCTGGGTACAGTCCACCATCAGCTAACATGACCTTTTGTTTCTCAAGGGAGAAGAGGCATTCATCGTCCCTGGGTGGGCTTGAACCACCAACCTCTCGGTTAGGAGCCGAGCACACTGGCTGATTGCACCACAGAGACATAACTCCTTCCTGCATTGTTTTCATACCAAATTAACTGCTTCTCCAGTCGGTTCCATTGAACTTGAAAACTGAGAGGTCAGGGTCAACAAAACAGTTCAAAAAGATTTCATGGACTTGCTGCTTTGGAGGAATCACGATTGCTTAGCAGTGGCTTGGCTCGACATTTTTAAGTTGATTTGGTTGCACTCGATGTGAGAGTGCTTTCCATCGTCGGGAATGGCGCACTACCATAACAGACCTTAAAAACAGGCACCGCTGGGATTTGAACCCAGGATCTCCTGTTTACTAGACAGGCACTTTAACCATCTAAGCCACGGCGCCATTGATTTCCATTTTCTTAGGGTCTCAAGTAAACATTTGAATGAAATGAAATTAGCATTCGCACAAAACAACCAGCAGGGACCAGTCAGGGTCAACAAAACAGTTCAAAAAGATTTCATGGACTTGCTGCTTTAGAAGAAACACGATTGCTTAGCAGTGGCTTGGCTCGACATTTTTAAGTTGATTTGGTTGCACTTGATATAAGAGTGCTTTCCATCGTCGGCAATGGCGTGCTACCATAACAGACCTTAAAAACAGGCACCGCTGGGATTTGAACCCAGGATCTCCTGTTTACTAGACAGGCACTTTAACCATCTAAGCGACGGAGCCTTTGATTTCTATTTTTTTAGAGTTTCAAGTAAACATTTGAATGAACTGAAATAAGCATTCACACAAAAGAACCACATTAGGATGGCAATAACTGTATAATCTATTAGTCACCTGGAGAAATTTTAGCAGTGCAGCTCATTCTGGGTACAGTCCACCATCAGCTAACATGACCTTTTGTTTCTCAAGGGAGAAGAGGCATTCATCGTCCCTGGGTGGGCTTGAACCACCAACCTCTCGGTTAGGAGCCGAGCACAATGGCTGATTGCACCACAGAGACATAACTCCTTCCTGCATTGTTTTCATACCAAATTAACTGCTTCTCCAGTCGGTTCCATTGAACTTGAAAACTGAGAGGTCAGGGTCAACAAAACAGTTCAAAAAGATTTCATGGACTTGCTGCTTTGGAGGAATCACGATTGCTTAGCAGTGGCTTGGCTCGACATTTTTAAGTTGATTTGGTTGCACTCGATGTGAGAGTGCTTTCCATCGTCGGGAATGGCGCACTACCATAACAGACCTTAAAAACAGGCACCGCTGGGATTTGAACCCAGGATCTCCTGTTTACTAGACAGGCACTTTAACCATCTAAGCCACGGCGCCATTGGTTTCCACTTTTTTAGAGTTTCAAGTAAACATTTGAATGAAATGAAATTAGCATTCACAGAAAAGAACAACTTCGCAGGGTGGCTGGGGTCTCCCTTAGAGATAGGGTGAGAAGCTCGGCCATCCGCGAGGAGCTCAGAGTAGAACCGCTGCTCCTCCGCATCGAGAGGAACCAGTTGAGGTGGCTCGGGCATCTCGTGAGGATGCCTCCTGGACGTCTCCCTGGTGAGATGTTCCGGGCACGTCCCTCCGGGAGGCGGCCCCGGGGAAGAACCAGGACACGCTGGAGGGACTACGTCTCTCGGCTGGCCTGGGAACGCCTTGGGGTCCCCCTGGGAGAGTTGGCAGAAGTGGCTGGGGAGAGGGAAGTCTGGGTCTCCCTGCTGAAGCTGCTGCCCCCGCGACCCGAACATGGATAAGCGGAAGAAAACGAACGAACGAAAAGAACAACATTAGGATACCAATAACTGTATAATCTATTAGTCACCTTGAGAGATTTTAGCAGTGCAGCTCATTCTGGGTACAGTCCAACTTTTGCTCACATGACCTTTTGTTTCTCAAGGGAGAACAGCCATTCATCGTCCCTGGGTGGGCTTGAACCACCAACCTCTCGGTTAACAGCCGAGCGCGCTGGCCGATTGCGCCACAGAGACATACCTGTTTCCTGCATTGTTTTCCTACCAAATTAACTGTTTGTGCAGTCGGTTCCATTGAACTTGAAAAGTGAGAGGTCAGGGTCAACAAAACAGTTCAAAAAGATTTAATGGACTTGCTGCTTTGGAGGAATCACGATTGCTAAGCAGTGGCTTGGCTCGACATTTTTAAGTTGATTTGGTTGCACTCGATGTGAGAGTGCTTTCCATCGTCGGGAATGGTGCGCTACCATAACAGACCTTAAAAACAGGCACCGCTGGGATTTGAACCCAGGATCTCCTGTTTACTAGACAGGCACTTTAACCATCTAAGCCACGGCACCATTGATTTCCATTCTTTTAAAGTTTCAAGTAAACATTTGAATGAAATGAAATTAGCATTCACACAAAACAACCAGCAGGGACCAGTCAGGGTCAACAAAACAGTTCAAAAATATTTCATGGACTTGCTGCTTTGGAGGAATCTTGATTGCTTAGCTCGACATTTTTAAGTTGACTCGGTTGCACTCGATGTGAGAGTGCTTTCAATTGTCGGCAATGGCGTGCTACCATAACAGACCCCAAAAACAGGCACCGCTGGGATTTGAACCCAGGATCTCCTGTTTACAAGACAGGCACTTTAACCATCTAAGCCACGGCGCCATTGATTGCAATTTTTTTAGAGTCTCAAGTAAACATTTGAATGAAATTAAATTAGCATTCCCACAAAACAACCAGCAGGGACCAGTCAGGGTCAACAAAACAGTTCAAAAAGATTTCATGGACTTGCTGCTTTGGAGGAATCACGATTGCTTAGCAGTGGAGTGCCCCCGGCGAGAGGCGCAGAGCGGGGGTGGGACTGCTTGTTTCCCCCCGGCTCGGCGCCGGTACGTTGGGGTTCACTCCGGTGGACGAGAGGGTAGCCTCCCTTCGCCTTCGGATGGGGGGGCGGGTCCTGACTGTCATCTGTGCTTATGCACCGAATGGCATTTCAGAGTACCCACCCTTTTTGGAGTCTTTAGAGGGTGTGCTGGAGAGCGCTCCCTCTGGGGACTCCCTCGTCCTCCTGGGGGACTTCAATGCTCACGTGGGCGGCGACAGTGGCTGTGGCCGTAAGGTGGTCGGTGCCTGTCGTGGCGGTGGTCCCCGAACCCACTGGTGGACACCGGCGGTGAGGGATGCCGTCAAGCTGAAGAAGGAGGCCTACAGAACCTTTCTGGCCTGTGGGAGTCCTGAAGCAGCTGACGGGTATCGACATGCCAAGCGGAATGCGGCCTCTGCTGTTGAGGAGGCAAAAACTCGGGCGTGGGAGGAGTTCGGTGAGGCCATGGAGAGCGACTTTCGAACGGCTTCGAGGAGGTTCTGGACCACCATCCGGCGGCTCAGGCGGGGGAAGCAGTGCACTATCAACACTGTGTTCAGTGGGGATGGTGTGCTGCTGACCTCGACTGGGGACGTCTTGGGTCGGTGGAGGGAATACTTTGAGGACCTCCTCAATCCCACCAGCATGTCTTCCTTTGAGGAGGCAGAGTCTGGGGACCCCGTGGTGGTCTCGCCCATCTCTGGGGCTGAGGTCGCTGAGGTCGTCAAAAAACTCCTCGGTGGCAAGGCCCCGGGGGTGGATGAGGTCCGCCCGGAGTTCCTCAAGGCTCTGGATGTTGTGGGGCTGTCTTGGTTGACACGTCTCTGCAACATCGCGTGGACATCGGGGGCAGTGCCTCTGGACTGGCAGACTGGGGTGGTGGTTCCCCTCTTTAAAAAGGGGGACCGGAGGATGTGCTCCAACTATAGGGGGATCACACTCCTCAGCCTCCCCGGGAAGGTCTTTTCGGGGGTCCTGGAGAGGAGGGTCCGCAAGATTGTCGAACCTCGGATCCAGGAGTAGCAGTGTGGTTTTCGTCCTGGCCGTGGAACTGTGGACCAGCTCTATACCCTTAGCGCGATCCTGGAGGGTGCATGGGAGTTCGCCCAACCAGTCTACATGTGTTTTGTGGACCTGGAGAAGGCGTTCGACCGTGTCCCTCGGGGGGTCCTATGGGAGGTGCTCCGGGAGTATGGGGTTCCGGACCCATTGATACGGGCTATCCGGTCTCTGTACTATCGGTGCCAGAGCTTGGTCCGCATTGCCGGCAGTAAGTCGGACCTGTTTCCCGTGGGAGTTGCACTCCGCCAGGGCTGCCCTTTGTCACCGGTTCTGTTCATAACTTTTATGGACAGGATTTCTAGGCGCAGCCAGGGCGTCGAGGGGCTGCGATTTGGTGGCCTCAGGATTAGGTCGCTGCTTTTTGCGGACGATCTGGTCCTGTTGGCTTCATCAGATCGTGACCTTCAGCTCTCTCTGGAGCGGTTTGCAGCCGAGTGCGAAGCGGCTGGGATGGGAATCAGCACCTCTAAATCCGAGGCCATGGTTCTCAGCCGGAAAAGGGTGGAGTGCAGTCTCCGGGTTGGGGATGAGATCCTGCCTCAAGTGGAGGAGTTCAAGTATCTCGGGGTCTTGTTCACGAGTGAGGGAAGGATGGAACGGGAGATCGACCGGCGGATCGGTGCGGCTTCTGCAGTGATGCGGACTCTGCACCGGTCCGTCGTGGTGAAGAAGGAGCTGAGCCGAAAGGCAGGCTTTCGATTTACCAGTCGATCTACGTTCCTACCCTCACCTATGGTCACGAGCTTTGGGTAGTGACCGAAAGAATAAGATCGCGAATACAAGCGGCCGAAATGAGCTTCCTTCGCAGGGTGGCTGGGCTCTCCCTTAGAGATAGGGTGAGAAGCTCAGCCATCCGCGAGGAGCTCAGAGTAGAACCGCTGCTCCTCCGCATCGAGAGGAACCAGCTGAGGTGGCTCGGGCATCTCGTGAGGATGCCTCCTGGACGTCTCCCTGGTGAGATGTTACGGGCACGTCCCTCCGGGAGGCGGCCCCGGGGAAGACCCAGGACACGCTGGAGGGACTATGTCTCTCGGCTGGCCTGGGAACGCCTTGGGGTCCCCCTGGGAGAGCTGGCAGAAGTGGCTGGGGAGAGGGAAGTCTGGGCTTCCCTGCTGAAGCTGCTGCCCCCGCGACCCGATCTCGAATAAGCGGAAGAAAAGAACGGAACGGAACGGAAAAAGAAAAGAACAACATTAGGATACCAATAACTGTATAATCTATTAGTCACCCTGAGAAATTTTAGCAGTGCAGCTCATTCTGGGTACAGTCCAACTTTTGCTCACATGACCTTTTGTTTCTCAAGGGAGAACAGCCATTCTTCGTCCCTGGGTGGGCTTGAACCACCAACCTCTCGGTTAACAGCCGAGCTCGCTGGCCGATTGCGCCACAGAGACATACCTGTTTCCTGCATTGTTTTCCTACCAAATTAACTGTTTGTGCAGTCGGTTCCATTGAACTTGAAAAGTGAGAGGTCAGGGTCAACAAAACAGTTCAAAAAGATTTCATGGAGTTGCTGTTTTGGAGGAATCACGATTGCTTAGCAGTGGCTTGGCTCGACATTTTTAAGTTGATTTGGTTGCACTCGATGTGAGAGTGCTTTCCATCGTCGGGAATGGTGCGCTACCATAACAGACCTTAAAAACAGGCACTGCTGGGATTTGAACCCAGGATCTCCTGTTTACGAGACAGGCACTTTAACCATCTAAGCCACGGCGCCATTGATTGCAATTTTTTTAGAGTCTCAAGTAAACATTTGAATGAAATTAAATTAGCATTCCCACAAAACAACCAGCAGGGACCAGTCAGGGTCAACAAAACAGTTCAAAAAGATTTCATGGACTTGCTGCTTTAGAGGAATCACGATTGGTTAGCAGTGGCTTGGCTCGACATTTTTAAGTTGACTCGGTTGCACTCGATGTGAGAGTGCTTTCCATCGTCGGCAATGGTGTGCTACCATAACAGACCCCAAAAACAGGCACCGCTGGGATTTAAACCCAGGATCTCCTGTTTACAAGACAGGCACTTTAACCATCTAAGCCACGGCGCCATTGATTGCAATTTTTTTGGAGTCTCAAGTAAACATTTGAATGGAATTAAATTAGCATTCACACAAAACAACCAGCTGGGACCAGTCAGGGTCAACAAAACAGTTCAAAAAGATTTCATGGACTTGCTGCTTTAGAAGAAACACGATTGCTTAGCAGTGGCTTGGCTCGACATTTTTAAGTTGATTTGGTTGCACTCGATGTAAGAGTGCTTTCCATCGTCGGCAATGGCGTGCTACCATAACAGACCTTAAAAACAGGCACCGCTGGGATTTGAACCCAGGATCTCCTGTTTACTAGACAGGCACTTTAACCATCTAAGCCACGGCGCCATTGATTTCCATTTTTTTAGAGTTTCAAGTAAACATTTGAATGAAATGAAATTAGCATTCACAGAAAAGAACAACATTAGGATACCAATAACTGTATAATCTATTAGTCACCTTGAGAAATTTTAGCAGTGCAGCTCATTCTGGGTACAGTCCAACTTTTGCTCACATGACCTTTTGTTTCTCAAGGGAGAACAGCCATTCATCTTCCCTGGGTGGACTTGAACCACCAACCTCTCGGTTAACAGCAGAGCGCGCTGGCCGATTGCGCCACAGAGACATACCTGTTTCCTGCATTGTTTTCCTACCAAATTAACTGTTTGTGCAGTCGGTTCCATTGAACTTGAAAAGTGAGAGGTCAGGGTCAACAAAACAGTTCAAAAAGATTTCATGGACTTGCTGCTTTGGAGGAATCACGATTGCTTAGCAGTGGCTTGGCTTGACATTTTTAAGTTGATTTGGTTGCACTCGATGTGAGAGTGCTTTCCATCGTCGGGAATGGCGCACTACCATAACAGACCTTAAAAACAGGCACCGCTGGGATTTGAACCCAGGATCTCCTGTTTACGACACAGGCACTTTAACCATCTAAGCCACGGCGCCATTGATTTCCATTTTTTTAGAGTTTCAAGTAAACATTTGAATGAAATGAAATTAGCATTCACACAAAACAACCAGCAGGGACCAGTCAGGGTCAACAAAACAGTTCAAAAAGATTTCATGGACTTGCTGCTTTAGAGGAATCACGATTGGTTAGCAGTGGCTTGGCTCGACATTTTTAAGTTGATTTGGTTGGACTCGATGTGAGAGTACTTTCCATCGTCGGGAATGGTGCGCTACCATAACAGAGCTTAAAAACAGGCACCGCTGGGATTTCAACCCAGGATCTCCTGTTTACTAGACAAGCACTTTAACCATCTAAGCCACGGCGCCATTGATTTCCATTTTTTTAGGGTCTCAAGTAAACATTTGAATGAAATGAAATTAGCATTCACACAAAACAACCAGCAGGGACCAGTCAGGGTCAACAAAACAGTTCAAAAAGATTTCATGGACTTGCCGCTTCGGAGGAATCTTGATTGCTTAGCAGTGGCTTGGCTCGACATTTTTAAGTTGACTCGGTTGCACTCGATGTGAGAGTGCTTTCCATCGTCGGCAAAGGTGTGCTACCATAACAGACCCCAAAAACAGGCACCGCTGGGATTTAAACCCAGGATCTCCTGTTTACTAGACAGGCACTTTAACCATCTAAGCCACGGCACCATTGATTTCCATTCTTTTAAAGTTTCAAGTAAACATTTGAATGAAATGAAATTAGCATTCACACAAAACAACCAACAGGGACCAGTCAGGGTCAACAAAACAGTTCAAAAATATTTCATGGACTTGCTGCTTTGGAGGAATCTTGATTGCTTAGCTCGACATTTTTAAGTTGACTCGGTTGCACTCGATGTGAGAGTGCTTTCAATTGTCGGCAATGGCGTGCTACCATAACAGACCCCAAAAACAGGCACCGCTGGGATTTGAACCCAGGATCTCCTGTTTACAAGACAGGCACTTTAACCATCTAAGCCACGGCGCCATTGACATTTGAATGAAATTAATTTAGCATTCCCACAAAACAACCAGCAGGGACCAGTCAGGGTCAACAAAACAGTTCAAAAAGATTTCATGGACTTGCTGCTTTAGAAGAAACACGATTGCTTAGCAGTGGCTTGGCTCGACATTTTTAAGTTGATTTGGTTGCACTCGATGTGAGAGTGCTTTCCATCGGCGGGAATGGCGTGCTACCATAACAGACCCCAAAAACAGGCACCGCTGGGATTTGAACCCAGGATCTCCTGTTTACTAGACAGGCACTTTAACCATCTAAGCGACGGAGCCTTTGATTTCCATTTGTTTAGAGTTTCAAGTAAACATTTGAATGAACTGAAATTAGCATTAACACAAAAGAACCACATTAGGATGGCAATAACTGTATAATCTATTAGTCACCTGGAGAAATTTTAACAGTGCAGTTCATTCTGGGTACAGTCCACCATCAGCTAACATGACCTTTTGTTTCTCAAGGGAGAAGAGGCGTTCATCGTCCCTGGGTGGGCTTGAACCACCAACCTCTCGGTTAAGAGCCGAGCGAGCTGGCTGATTGCGCCACAGAGACATAGCTGCTTCCTGCATTGTTTTCATACCAAATTAACTGTTTGTGCAGTCGGTTCCATTGAACTTGAAAAGTGAGAGGTCAGGGTCAACAAAACAGTTCAAAAAGATTTCATGGACTTGCTGCTTTGGAGGAATCACGATTGCTTAGCAGTGGCTTGGCTCGACATTTTTAAGTTGATTTGGTTGCACCCGATGTGAGAGTGCTTTCCATCGTCGGGAATGGCGCACTACCATAACAGACCTTAAAAACAGGCACCGCTGGGATTTGAAACCAGGATCTCCTGTTTACTAGACAGGCACTTTAACCATCTAAGCCACGGCGCCATTGATTTCCACTTTTTTAGAGTTTCAAGTAAACATTTGAATGAAATGAAATTAGCATTCACAGAAAAGAACAACATTAGGATACCAATAACCGTATAATCTATTAGTCAACTTGAAAAATTTTAGCAGTGCAGCTCATTCTGGGTACAGTCCAACTTTTGCTCACATGACCTTTTGTTTCTCAAGGGAGAACAGCCATTCATCGTCCCTGGGTGGGCTTGAACCACCAACCTCTCGGTTAACAGCCGAGCGCGCTGGCCGATTGCGCCACAGAGACATACCTGTTTACTGCATTGTTTTCCTACCAAATTAACTGTTTCTCCAGTCGGTTCCATTGAACTTGAAAAGTGGGAGGTCAGGGTCAACAAAACAGTTCAAAAAGATTTCATGGGCTTGCTGCTTTGGAGGAATCACAATTGCTTAGCAGTGGCTTGGCTCGACATTTTTAAGTTGATTTGGTTGCACTCGATGTGAGAGTGCTTTCCATCGTCGGGAATGGCACGCTACCATAACAGACCTCAAAAACAGGCACCGCTGGGATTTGAACCCAGGATCTCCTGTTTACAAGACAGGCACTTTAACCATCTAAGCCACGGCGCCATTGACATTTGAATGAAATTAATTTAGCATTCCCACAAAACAACCAGCAGGGACCAGTCAGGGTCAACAAAACAGTTCAAAAAGATTTCATGGACTTGCTGCTTTAGAAGAAACACGATTGCTTAGCAGTGGCTTGGCTCGACATTTTTAAGTTGATTTGGTTGCACTCGATGTGAGAGTGCTTTCCATCGGCGGGAATGGCGTGCTACCATAACAGACCCCAAAAACAGGCACCGCTGGGATTTGAACCCAGGATCTCCTGTTTACTAGACAGGCACTTTAACCATCTAAGCGACGGAGCCTTTGATTTCCATTTGTTTAGAGTTTCAAGTAAACATTTGAATGAACTGAAATTAGCATTCACACAAAAGAACCACATTAGGATGGCAATAACTGTATAATCTATTAGTCACCTGGAGAAATTTTAACAGTGCAGTTCATTCTGGGTACAGTCCACCATCAGCTAACATGACCTTTTGTTTCTCAAGGGAGAAGAGGCGTTCATCGTCCCTGGGTGGGCTTGAACCACCAACCTCTCGGTTAAGAGCCGAGCGAGCTGGCTGATTGCGCCACAGAGACATAGCTGCTTCCTGCATTGTTTTCATACCAAATTAACTGTTTGTGCAGTCGGTTCCATTGAACTTGAAAAGTGAGAGGTCAGGGTCAACAAAACAGTTCAAAAAGATTTCATGGACTTGCTGCTTTGGAGGAATCACGATTGCTTAGCAGTGGCTTGGCTCGACATTTTTAAGTTGATTTGGTTGCACTCGATGTGAGAGTGCTTTCCATCGTCGAAATGGCGCACTACCATAACAGACCTTAAAAACAGGCACCGCTGGGATTTGAACCCAGGATCTCCTGTTTACTAGACAGGCACTTTAACCATCTAAGCCACGGCGCCATTGATTTCCACTTTTTTAGAGTTTCAAGTAAACATTTGAATGAAATGAAATTAGCATTCACAGAAAAGAACAACATTAGGATACCAATAACCGTATAATCTATTAGTCAACTTGAAAAATTTTAGCAGTGCAGCTCATTCTGGGTACAGTCCAACTTTTGCTCACATGACCTTTTGTTTCTCAAGGGAGAACAGCCATTCATCGTCCCTGGGTGGGCTTGAACCACCAACCTCTCGGTTAACAGCCGAGCGCGCTGGCCGATTGCGCCACAGAGACATACCTGTTTACTGCATTGTTTTCCTACCGAATTAACTGTTTCTCCAGTCGGTTCCATTGAACTTGAAAAGTGGGAGGTCAGGGTCAACAAAACAGTTCAAAAAGATTTCATGGGCTTGCTGCTTTGGAGGAATCACGATTGCTTAGCAGTGGCTTGGCTCGACATTTTTAAGTTGATTTGGTTGCACTCGATGTGAGAGTGCTTTCCATCGTCGGGAATGGCGCGCTACCATAACAGACCTCAAAAACAGGCACCGCTTGGATTTGAACCCAGGATCTCCTGTTTACGAGACAGGCACTTTAACCATCTAAGCCACGGCGCCATTAATTTCCATTTTTTTAGAGTTTCAAGTAAACATTTGAATGAAATGAAATTAGCATTCACACAAAACAACCAGCAGGGACCAGTCAGGGTCAACAAAACAGTTCAAAAAGATTTCATGGAGTTGCTGCTTTAGAGGAATCATGATTGCTTAGCAGTGGCTTGGCTCGACATTTTTAAGTTGATTTGGTTGCACTCGATGTGAGAGTACTTTCCATCGTCTGGAATGGTGCGCTACCATAACAGAGCTTAAAAACAGGCACCGCTGGGATTTGAACCCAGGATCTCCTGTTTACTAGACAGGCACATTAACCATCTAAGCCACGGCACCATTGATTTCCATTTTCTTAGGGTCTCAAGTAAACATTTGAATTAAATGAAATTAGCATTCACACAAAACAACCAGCAGGGACCAGTCAGGGTCAACAAAACAGTTCAAAAAGATTTCATGGACTTGCTGCTTCGGAGGAATCTTGATTGCTTAGCAGTGGCTTGGCTCGACATTTTTAAGTTGACTCGGTTGCACTCGATGTGAGAGTGCTTTCCATCTTCGGCAATGGTGTGCTACCATAACAGACCCCAAAAACAGGCACCGCTGGGATTTGAACCCAGGATCTCCTGTTTACAAGACAGGCACTTTAACCATCTAAGCGACGGAGCCTTTGATTTCCATTTTTTTAGAGTTTCAAGTAAACATTTGAATGAACTGAAATTAGCATTCACACAAAAGAACCACATTAGGATGGCAATAACTGTATAATCTATTAGTCACCTGGAGAAATTTTAGCAGTGCAGTTCATTCTGGGTACAGTCCACCATCAGCTAACATGACCTTTTGTTTCTCAAGGGAGAAGAGGCATTCATCATCCCTGGGTGGGCTTGAACCACCAACCTCTCGGTTAGGAGCCGAACACGCTGGCTGATTGCACCACAGAGACATAAATGCTTCCTGCATTGTTTTCATACCAAATTAACTGTTTCTCCAGTCGGTTCCATTGAACTTGAAAACTGAGAGGTCAGGGTCAACAAAACAGTTCAAAAAGATTTCATGGACTTGCTGCTTTGGAGGAATCACGATTGCTTAGCAGTGGCTTGGCTTGACATTTTTAAGTTGATTTGGTTGCACTCGATGTGAGAGTGCTTTCCATCTTCGGCAATGGTGTGCTACCATAACAGACCCCAAAAACAGGCACCGCTGGGATTTGAACCCAGGATCTCCTGTTTACTAGTCAGGCACTTTAACCATCTAAGCCACGGCGCCATTGATTTCCACTTTTTTAGAGTTTCAAGTAAACATTTGAATGAAATGAAATTAGCATTCACAGAAAAGAACCACATTAGGATACCAATAACTGTATAATCTATTAGTCACCTTGAGAAATTTTAGCAGTGCAGCTCATTCTGGGTACAGTCCAACTTTTGCTCACATGACCTTTTGTTTCTCAAGGGAGAACAGCCATTCTTCGTCCCTGGGTGGGCTTGAACCACCAACCTCTCGGTTAACAGCCGAGCATGCTGGCCGATTGCGCCACAGAGACATACCTGTTTCCTGCATTGTTTTCCTACCAAATTAACTGTTTGTGCAGTCGGTTCCATTGAACTTGAAAAGTGAGAGGTCAGGGTCAACAAAACAGTTCAAAAAGATTTCATGGACTTGCTGCTTTGGAGGAATCACGATTGCTTAGCAGTGGCTTGGCTCGACATTTTTAAGTTGATTTGGTTGCACTCGATGTAAGAGTGCTTTCCATTGTCGGGAATGGTGCGCGACCATAACAGACCTTAAAAACAGGCACCGCTGGGATTTGAACCCAGGATCTCCTGTTTACTAGACAGGCACTTTAACCATCTAAGCCACGGCACCATTGATTTCCATTTTCTTAGGGTCTCAAGTAAAAATTTGAATGAAATGAAATTAGCATTCACAGAAAAGAACAACATTAGGATACCAATAACTGTATAATCTATTAGTCACCTTGAGAAATTTTAGCAGTGCAGCTCATTCTGGGTACAGTCCAACTTTTGCTCACATGACCTTTTGTTTCTCAAGGGAGAACAGCCATTCATCGTCCCTGGGTGGGCTTGAACCACCAACCTCTCGGTTAAAAGCCGAGCGTGCTGGCCGATTGCGCCACAGTTTCCTGCATTGTTTTCCTAACAAATTAACTGTTTGTGCAGTCGGTTCCATTGAACTTGAAAAGTGAGAGGTCAGGGTCAACAAAACAGTTCAAAAAGATTTCATGGAGTTGCTGCTTTGGAGGAATCACGATTGCTTAGCAGTGGGTTGGCTCGACATTTTTAAGTTGATTTGGTTGCACTCGATGTAAGAGTGCTTTCCATTGTCGGGAATGGTGCGCTACCATAACAGAGCTTAAAAACAGGCACCGCTGGGATTTGAACCCAGGATCTCCTGTTTACTAGACAGGCACTTTAACCATCTAAGCCACGGCACCATTGATTTCCATTTTCTTAGGGTCTCAAGTAAACATTTGAATTAAATGAAATTAGCATTCACACAAAACAACAAGCAGGGACCAGTCAGGGTCAACAAAACAGTTCAAAAAGATTTCATGGACTTGCTGCTTCGGAGGAATCTTGATTGCTTAGCAGTGGCTTGGCTCGACATTTTTAAGTTGAAACGGTTGCACTCGATGTGAGTGTGCTTTCCATCGTCGGTAATGGTGTGCTACCATAACAGACCCCAAAAACAGGCACCGCTGGGATTTGAACCCAGGATCTCCTGTTTACAAGACAGGCACTTTAACCATCTAAGCCACGGCGCCATTAATTGCAATTTTTTTAGAGTCTCAAGTAAACATTTGAATGAAATGAAATTAGCATTCACACAAAACAACCAGCAGGGACCAGTCAGGGTCAACAAAACAGTTCAAAAAGATTTCATGGACTTGCTGCTTTAGAGGAATCACAATTGGTTAGCAGTGGCTTGGCTCGACATTTTTAAGTTGATTTGGTTGCACTCGATGTGAGAGTACTTTCCATCGTCTGGAATGGTGCGCTACCATAACAGAGCTTAAAAACAGGCAACGTTGGGATTTGAACCCAGGATCTCCTGTTTACTAGACAGGCACATTAACCATCTAAGCCACGGCACCATTGATTTCCATTTTCTTAGGGTCTCAAGTAAACATTTGAATTAAATGAAATTAGCATTCACACAAAACAACCAGCAGGGACCAGTCAGGGTCAACAAAACAGTTCAAAAAGATTTCATGGACTTGCTGCTTCGGAGGAATCTTGATTGCTTAGCAGTGGCTTGGCTCGACATTTTTAAGTTGACTCGGTTGCACTCGATGTGAGAGTGCTTTCCATCTTCGGCAATGGTGTGCTACCATAACAGACCCCAAAAACAGGCACCGCTGGGATTTGAACCCAGGATCTCCTGTTTACTAGACAGGCACTTTAACCATCTAAGCCACGGCGCCATTGATTTCCATTTTCTTAGGGTCTCAAGTAAACATTTGAATGAAATGAAATTAGCATTCACACAAAACAACCAGCAGGGACCAGTCAGGGTCAACAAAACAGTTCAAAAAGATTTCATGGACTTGCTGCTTTAGAAGAAACACGATTGCTTGGCAGTGGCTTGGCTCGACATTTTTAAGTTGATTTGGTTGCACTCGATGTGAGAGTGCTTTCCATCGTCGGGAATGGCGCGCTACCATAACAGACCTTAAAAACAGGCACCCTGGGATTTGAACCCAGGATCTCCTGTTTACTAGACAGGCCCCTTAACCATCTAAGCGACGGAGACTTTGACTTCCATTTTTTTAGAGTTTCAAGTAAACATTTGAATGAACTGAAATTAGCATTCACACAAAAGAACCACATTAGGATGGCAAAACTGTATAATCTATTAGTCACCTGGAGAAATTTTAGCAGTGCAGCTCATTCTGGGTACAGTCCACCATCAGCTAACATGACCTTTTGTTTCTCAAGGGAGAGAAAGGCATTCATCGTCCCTGGGTGGCTTGAAGCACGAACCTCTCGGTTAAGAGCCGAGCGCGCTGGCTGATTGCACCACAGAGACATAGCTGTTTTCATTGCATTGTTTTTCTACCAATTAACTGTTTGTGCACGTCGTTCCATTGAACTTGAAAAGTGGGAGGTCAGGGTCAAACAAAACAGTTCAAAAAGATTCATGGGCTTGCTGCTTTGGAGGAATCACGATTGCTTAGCAGTGGCTTGGCTCGACATTTTTAAGTTGATTTGGTTGCACTCGATGTGAGAGTGCTTTCCATCGTCGGGAATGGCACGCTACCATAACAGACCTTAAAAACAGGCACCGCTGGGATTTGAAACACAGGATCTCCTGTTTACTAGACAGGCACTTTAACCATCTAAGCCACGGCGCCATTGATTTCCATTTTTTTAGGGTCTCAAGTAAACATTTGAATAAAATGAAATTAGCATTCACACAAAACAACCAGCAGGGACCAGTCAGGTCAACAAAACATTCAAAACGATTTCATGGACTTGCTGCTCGGAGGAATCTTGATTGCTTAGCAGTGGCTTGGCTCGACATTTTTAAGTTTGATTTGGTTGCACTCGATTTGAGAGTACTTTCCATCATCGGGAATGGTGCTACCCATAACAGACCTCAAAAACAGGCACCGCTGGGATTTGAAAACGCAGGATCTCCTGTTTACAAGACAGGGCACTTCAACATCTAAGCCACGGCGCCATTGATTGCAATTTTTTTAGATCTCAAGTAAACATTTGCAGAAATGAAATTAGCATTCACACAAAACAACCAGCAGGGACCAGTCAGGATCAACAAACAGTTCAAAAAATTTCATGGACTTGCTGCTTTAGAAGGAAACACAATTGCTTAGCAGTGGCTTGGCTCGACATTTTTAAGTTGATTTGGTTGCACACGATGTGAGAGTGCTTTCCATCGTCGGGAATGGCGCGCTACCATAACAGACCTTAAAACAGGCACCGCTGGGATTTGAACCCAGGATCTCCTGTTTACTAGACAGGCACTTTAACTATCTAAGGACGGAGCCTTTGATTTCAATTTTTTTTGAGTTTTCATGTAAACATTTGAATGAACTAGAATTAGCATTCACACAAAGAACCACATTAGGATGGCAATAACTGTATAATCTATTAGTCACCTGGAGAAATTTTAGCAGTGCAGCTCATTCTGGGTACAGTCCACCATCAGCTAACATGACCTTTTGTTTCTCAAGGGAGCACCTGGCTGATTGCACACAGAGACATAACTGCTCTCTGCATTGTTTTCATACCAAATAACTGTTTCTCCAGTCGGTTCCATTGAACTTGAAAACTGAGAGGTCAGGGTCAACAAAACAGTTCAAAAAGATTTCATGGACTTGCTGCTTTGGAGGAATCTTGATTGCTTAGCAGTGGCTTGCTCGACATTTTTAAGTTGACTCGGTTGCACTCGATGTGAGAGTGCTTTCCATCGTCGGCAATGGGTGCTACCATAACAGACCCCAAAACAGGCCCCGCTTGGATTTGAACCCAAGATCTCCTGTTTACAAGACAGCACTTTAACCATCTAAGCACGGCGCCATTGATTGCAATTTTTTTGGAGTCTCAAGTAAACAGTTGAATGGAATTAAATTTGCATTCACCAAAAACAACCAGCTGGACCAGTCAGGGTCAACAAAACAGTTCAAAAAGATTCATGGACTTGCTGCTTTAGAAGGAAACACATTGCTTAGCAGTGGCTTGGTTCGACATTTTTAAGTTGATTTGGTTGCACTCGATGTAAGAGTGCTTTCCATCGTCGGCAATGGCGTGCTACCATAACAGACCTTAAAAACAGCACCGCTGGGATTTGAACCCAGGATCTCCTGTTTACTAGACAGGCACTTTAACCATCTAAGCCACGGGGCCATTGATTTCCATTTTTTTAGAGTTTCAAGTAAACATTTGAATGAAATGAAATTAGCATTCACAGAAAAGAACAACATTAGGATACCAATGACTGTATATCTATTAGTCACCTTGCGAAATTTTAGCAGTGGAGCTCATTCTGGGTACAGTCAACTTTTGCTCACATGACCTTTGTTTCTCAAGGGAGAACAGCCATTCATCGTCCCTGGGTGGGCTTGAACCACCAACCTCTCGGTTAACATCCGAGCGCGCTGGCCGATTGCGCCACAGAGACATACCTGTTTCCTGCATTGTTTTCCTACCAAATTAACTGTTTGTGCAGTCGGTTCATTGAACTTGAAAAGTGAGAGGTCAGGGTCAACAAAACAGTTCAAAAAGATTTCATGGAGTTGCTGCTTTGGAGGAATCACGATTGCTTAGCAGTGGCTTGGCTCGACATTTTAAGTTGATTGGTTGCACTCGATGTGAGAGTGCTTTCCATCGTCGGGAATGGTGCGCTACCATAACAGACCTTAAAAACAGGCACTGCTGGGATTTGAACCCAGGATCTCCTGTTTACTAGACAGGCACTTTAACCATCTAAGCCAGGACGCCATTGATTTCCATTTTTTTAAAGTTTCAAGTAAACATTTGAATGAAATGAAATTAGCATTCACACAAAACAACCAGCAGGGACCAGTCAGGGTCAACAAAACAGTTCAAAAATATTTCATGGACTTGCTGCTTCGGAGGAATCTTGATTGCTTAGCAGTGGCTTGGCTCGACATTTTTAAGTTGACCTGGTTGCACTCGATGTGAGAGTGCTTTCCATCGTCGGTAATGGTGAGCTACAGTAACAGACCCCAAAAACAGCACCGTGGGATTTGAACCCAGGATCTCCTGTTTACAAGACAGGCACTTTAACCATCTAAGCCACGGCGCCATTGATTGCAATTTTTTTAGAGGTCTCAAGTAAACATTTGAATAAAATTAAATTAGCATTCCCACAAAACAACCAGCAGGGACCAGTCAGGGTCAACAAAACAGTTCAAAAAGATTTCATGGACTTGCTGCTTTAGAAGAAACACGATTGCTTAGCAGTGGCTTGGCTAGACATTTTTAAGTTGATTTGGTTGCACTCGATGTAAGAGTGCTTTCCATCGTCGGCAATGGTGTGCTACCATAACAGACCTTAAACCAGGCACGCTGGGATTTGAACCCAGGATCTCCTGTTTACTAGACAGGCACTTTAACCATCTAAGCCACGGCGCCATTGATTTTTTTCTGTTTTTTAGAGTTTCAATACACATTTGAATGAAATTAAATTAGCATTCACAAAACAACCAGCTGGGACCAGTCAGGGTCAACAAAACAGTTCAAAAGATTTCATGGACTTGCTGCTTTGGAGGAATCATGATTGCTTAGCAGTGGCTTGGCTCGACATTTTTAAGTTGATTTGGTTGCACGATGTGAGAGTGCTTTCCATCGTCGGGAATGCGACGCTACCATAACAGACCTTAAAAACAGGCACCGCTGGGATTTGAACCCAGGATCTCCTGTTTACTAGACAGACACTTTAACCATCTAAGCGACGGAGCTTTGATTTCCATTTTTTTTGAGTTTCAAGTAACATTTGAATGAACTAAATTAGCATTCACAGAAAAGAACAACATTAGGATGCAATAACTGTATAATCTATTAGTCACCTGGAGAAATTTTAGCAGTGCAGCTCATCTGGGTACAGTCCACTTTTGCTCACATGACCTTTTGTTTCTCAAGGGAGAACAGCCATTCATCGTCCCTGGGGGGGGCTTGAACCACCAACCTCTCGGTTAACAGCCGAGCGCGCTGGCCGCTTGCGCCACAGAGACATACCTGTTTCCTGCAGTGTTTTCCTACCAAATTAACTGTTGTGCAGTCGGTTCCATGAAACTTGAAAGTGGGAGGTCAGGGTCAACAAACGTTTCAAAAAGATCTCATGGGCTTTGGAGGAATCACGATTGCTTACAGTGGCTTGGCTCACATTTTTAAGTCGATTTGGTTGCAGCAGTCGATGTGAGAGTGCTTTGCCATCGTCGGGAATGCACGCTACATAACAGACCTTAAAACAACTGCTTGGATTTGAACCCAGGATCTCCTGTTTACGAGACAGGCACTTTAAACCATCTAAGCCACGGCGCCATTGATTTCCATTTTTTTAGGGTCTCAAGTAAACATTTGAATGAAACGAAATTAGCATTCACACAAAACAACCAGCAGGGACCAGTCAGGTCAACAAAACAGTTCAAAATTTTCATGGACTTGCTGCTTCGGAGGAATCTTGATTGCTTAGCAGTGGCTTGGCTCGAAATATTTTTAAGTTGACGGGTTTGCACTCGATGTGAGAGTGCTTTCCCATCGTCGGTAATGGTGAGCTACCATAACAGACCCAAAAACAGGCACCGCTGGGATTTGAACCCAGATCTCCTTTTTACAAGACAGGGACTTTAACCATCTAAGCCACGGCGCATTGATTGCAATTTTTTAGAGTCCAAGTAAACATTTGAAATGAAATTAAATTAGCATTCCACAAAACAACCAGCAGTGGACCAGTCAGGGTCAACAAAACAGTTCAAAAAATTTCATGGACTTGCTGCTTCGGAGGAATCTTGATTGCTTAGCTGGCTTGGCTCGACATTTTTAAGTTGACTCGGTTGCACTCGATGTGAGAGTGCTTTCCATCGTCGGCAATGGTGTGCTACCATAACAGACCCAAAAAACAGGCACCGCTGGGATTTGAACCCAGGATCTCCTGTTTACAAGACAGGCACTTTAACCATCTAAGCCACGGCGCCATTGATTGCAATTTTTTTGAGTCTCAAGTAAACATTTGAATGAATTAAATTAGCATTCACACAAAACAACCAGCTGGGACCAGTCAGGGTCAACAAAACAGTTCAAAAAGATTTCATGGACTTGCTGCTTTGGAAGAACACGATTGCTAGCAGTGGCTTGGCTCGACATTTTTAAGTTGATTTGGGTTGCACGTGCGATGTAAGAGTGCTTTCCATCGTCGGCAATGGCGTGCTACCATAACAGACCTTAAAAACAGGCACGCTGGGATATTGAACCCAGGATCTCCTGTTTAACTAGACAGGCACTTTAACCATCTAAGCCACGGCGCCATTGATTTCCATTTTTTTAGAGTTTCAAGTAAACATTTGAATGAAATGAAATAGCATTCACAGAAAAGAACAACATTAGGATACCAAATAACTGTATAATCTATTAGTCACCTTGAGAAATTTTAGCAGTGCAGCTCATTCTGGGTACAGTCCAACTTTTGCTCACATGACCTTTTTGTTTCTCAAGGGGAACAGCCATTCATCGTCCCTGGGTGGCTTGAACCACCAACCTCTCGGTTAACAGGCCGAGCGCGCTGGCCGCTTGCGCCACAGAGACATACCTGTTCCTGCATGTTTTCCTAGCCAAATTAACTGTTTGTGCAGTCGGTTCCATTGAAACTTGAAAAGTGGAGGTCAGGTCAACAAAAACAGTTCAAAAGATCTCATGGGCTTTGGAGGAATCACGATTGCTTAGAAGTGGCTTGGCTCGACATTTTATATCGAGTTGGTTGCACTCGATGTGAGAGTGCTTTCCATCGTCGGGAATGGCAACGCTACCATAACAGACCTTAAAAACAGGCACCGCTGGGATTTGAACCCAGGATCTCCTTTTACGAGACAGGCACTTTAACCATCTAAGCCACTTCGCCATTGATTTCCATTTTTTTTAGGGTCTCAAGTAAACATTGAATGAAACAAATTAGCATTCACACAAAACAACCAGCAGGGACCAGTCAGGGTCAACAAAACAGTTTCAAAAATGATTTCATGGACTTGCTGCTTTCGGAGGAATCTTAATTGCTTAGCATTGGCTTGGCTCAACATTTTTAATTTATTTGTTTACACTCGATGTGAGAGTACTTTCCATCGTCTGGAATGCGCTACCATAACAGAGCTTAAAAACAGGCACCGCTGGGATTTGAACCCAGGATCTCCTGTTTACTAGACAGGCACATTAACCATCTAAGCCAGGACGCCATTGATTTCCATTTTTTAAGTTTCAAGTAAACATTTGAATGAAATGAAATTAGCATTCACACAAAACAACCAGCAGGGACCAGTCAGGGTCAACAAAACAGTTCAAAAATATTTCATGGACTTGCTGCTTCGGAGGAATCTTGATTGCTTAGCAGTGGCTTGGCTCGACATTTTTAAGTTGACTGGTTGCACTCGATGTGAGAGTGCTTTCCATCGTCGGTAATGGTGCTACCATAACAGACCCCAAAAACAGGCACCGCTGGGATTTGAACCCAGGATCTCCTGTTTACAAAGGGCACTTTAACCATCTAAGCCACGGCGCCATTGATTGCAATTTTTTAGAGTCTCAAGTAAACATTTGAATGAAATGAAATTAGCATTCCACAAAACACCAGCAGGGACCAGTCAGGGTCAACAAAACAGTTCAAAAAGATTTCATGGACTTGCTGCTTTGAGGAATCACGATTGCTTAGCAGTGGCTTGGCTCGACATTTTTAAGTTGATTGGTTGCACTCGATGTAGAGTGCTTTCCATCGTCGGCAATGGTGTGCTACCATAACAGACCCAAAACAGGCACCGCTGGGATTTGAACCCAGGATCTCCTGTTTACTAGACAGGCACTTTAACCATCTAAGCCACGGCGCCATTGATTTTTTTTTTTTAGAGTCTCAAGTACATTTGAATGAAATGAAATTAGCATTCACACAAACAACCAGCAGGGACCAGTCAGGGTCAACAAAACAGTTCAAAAAGATTTCATGGACTTGCTGCTTTGGAGGAATCATATTGCTTAGCAGTGGCTTGGCTCGACATTTTTAAGTTGATTTGGTTGCACTCGATGTGAGAGTGCTTTCCATCGTCGGGAATGGCGCGCTACCATAACAGACCTTAAAACAGGCACCGCTGGGATTTGAACCCAGGATCTCCTGTTTACTAGACAGGCACTTTAACCATCTAAGCCACGGCGCCATTGATTTCCATTTTTTTTGAGTTTCAAGTAAACATTTGAATGAAAAAATTAGCATTCACACAAAAGAACCACATTAGGATGCCAATAACTGTATAATCTATTAGTCACCTGAGAAATTTTAGCAGTGCAGCTCATTCTGGGTACAGTCCAACTTTGCTCACATGACCTTTTGTTTCTCAAGGGAGAACAGCCATTCATCGTCCCTGGGTGGGCTTGAACCACCAACCTCTCGGTTAACAGCCGAGCGCGCTGGCCGATTGCGCCACAGAGACATACCTGTTTCCTGCATTGTTTTCCTACCAAATTAACTGTTTGTGCAGTCGGTTCCATTGAACTTGAAAAGTGGGAGGTCAGGGTCAACAAAACAGTTCAAAAAGATCTCATGGGCTTTGGAGGAATCACGATTGCTTAGAAGTGGCTTGGCTCGACATTTTTAAGTTGA
>JAFMOB010000104.1:51727-133543 GCA_018985215.1 Larimichthys polyactis
AAATTTCTCCAGGTGACTAATAGATTATCCAATTATTGCCATCCTAATGTGCTTCTTTTGTGTGAATGCTAATTTCATTTCATTCAAATGTTTACTTGAAACGCTAAAACATTTGCAATCAGTGCCACCCTGGCTTAGATGGTTAAAGTGCCTCTCTCGTAAACAGGAGGTCCTGCGTTTAAATCCCAGCGGTGCCTTTTTTTGGGGTCTGTTATGGTAGCACGCCATTGCTGACGATGAAAAGCACTCTCACATCGAGTGCAACCAAGTCAACTTAAAAATGTCGAGCCAAGCCACTGCTAAGCAACCATGATTCTTCTAAAGCAGCAAGTCCATGAAATCTATTTGAACTGTTTTGTTGACCCTGACTGGTCCCTGCTGGTTGTTTTGTGTGAATGCTAATTTCAGTTCATTCAAATGTAGAGTTGCACGATACCCACGGTATACACGGTACCCCGCGGTGCCAAATCATAACCGTCGCTACTATACTAGAAATTTTACACGACGGTACTACCGTGGATTACTATACTACCGGTGCCAGTCTCCGCTACATAGCGGCCGCCTCTGCTCTCCTCCCGGCTTCTCACTTCATGCTACTCCTTTGTAAACAAACCAACGTGGAACCGCAACCTAACTACACAGCTGCTGAATGATTGGCTGTTTGCCTGTTACTGGTGACGTCCAGGGATATGATAGGCTGTTTCCGCACGCTGGGTCCGCCCGTCTGTTAGCTGATTGGCTGTTCGTGTGTTTCTGCTCCGCTTCGATAGAAACTCGCTTCAAAACAAACAACAAGCTAAAGTTCTGTCTCGCCCAGACACGAGACAACACACTCACCATGGCAGAAGCACCGGGCCCGAGCAGCGAGTCTGCCGTGGCGTCTTCGTCAGTGGCAACACTAATTTTGCTTAAAAAACAAACGTTGTTGTTTCAAACTAACTTGTACAAATACATTGCAGTTTATAAAAATAATAATAATAAAAAAAGGCCGCAGTATCGCGATAATACCCGGAACCGCGATACTTTGTCTGGTATAGTATCGTGGTTACTCATTTTGGTATTGTGACAACTCTATTCAAATGTTTACTTGAAACTCTAAAAAAATAGCAATCAATGGCGCCGTGGCTTAGATGGTTAAAGTGCCTGTGTAGTAAACAGGAGATCCTGGGTTCAAATCCCAGCGGTGCCTGTTTTTAAGGTCTGTTATGGTAGCGCGCCATTCCTGACGATGGAAAGCACTCTCACATCGAGTGCAACCAAATCAACTTAAAAATGTCGAGCCAAGCCACTGCTAAGCAATCGTGATTCCTCTAAAGCAGCAAGTCCATGAAATCTTTTTGAACAGTTTTGTTGACCCTGACTTCTCACTTTTCAAGTTCAACGGAACCAACTGCACAAACAGTTAATTTGGTAGGAAAACAATGCATAAAACAGGTATGTCTCTGTGGCACAATAGGCCAGCGTGCTCAGCTGTTAACCGAGAGGTTGGTGGTTCAAGCCCACCCAGGGACGATGAATGCCTGTTCTCCCTTGAGAAACAAAAGGTCATGTGAGCTGCTGTTGGACTGTACCCAGAATGAGCTGCACTGCTCAAATTTCTCCAGGTGACTAATAGATTCTACATTTATAGCCATGAATGCTAATTTCATTTCAGTCAAATGTTTACTTGAAACGCTAAAACAGTTGCGATCAAAGGCGCTGTGGCTTAGATGTTTATAGTGCCTGTCCCGTAAACAGGAGATCCTGCATTCAAATCCCAGCGATGCCTGTTTTGGGGGTCTGTTATGGTAGCGCGGCTGTTGGTGGTTAATTGGTGGATAAAAGCCTGTTCTCCCTTGACATATTCCTTGAAAAACAAAAGTTCATGTGAGCTGCTGTTGGACTGTACCCAGAATGAGCTGAACTGTTAAAATTTCTCCAGGTGACTAATAGATTATACAATTATAGCCATCACATGGCATCCAAATGTGGTTCTGCTGGTTCTTTTGTATAATTATATTGGAATCAATTCATTTTTATTTATATAGCGCCAAATCATGACAAAAGTTATTTCATTACACTTTTCATACTGATCAGGTCTAGACTGTGCTCTTTAAGATTTTTATTTTTTATTCCCTGCCTTACTTGCATATTGTCTGTATAATATCCTGTCAAGCACAATCAAGCAGAATGTATCAAGAATGTCATTTTTTTTAGAATGTTATTACAGAAGTGATTGAATCTAATCTCTAAATAACACAAATCTGGATAGAGGTAGCATTTTAGCAGCTGATGTAATTACATCTGTGAGGTTATGAGGGGAGTGAGCAGCCTGAGGGTTGGGATCATCAACATGTTTATTGGAGCACAGAGCATTTGTTTCCAGCCAAAACAGAAAGCATCCAAACAAAAGTATCAAACTGTCCACTGCATGCACTACATTGTTTCAAGTATATTGACAGTACTAGCATGTTGGTCCTGGTTCAGTAACTGTAGGGTTTGTTCTCTGGGACCAGGCTGGTCTACAAGTGATCAGAACAAAAAGATCCCCCTTGGCTGAGCAAAGACAGCCTCCATGTCTGGCAAGGTTCAGCCAAGTGGACTAATTTCGGCTTGGATTGGTCACTAGTGCCAGATGTTTCAGGCAACCCCGGTGATGTTTTGTGAGCCAGCACCAGTGCCTGGCCAGCATTGTTATTTCTGTTTAGGGGCAACCATCTGATGCTTCACAGGGGCTCATGACATGTTTTGCTGATGATAGGCTTTTACTAATGTAAGCCTCAGATGGTCTGATGTTGGGAGAAGTGTTTATTAATTTTCAATGTCAGTAAGATGGGTGTCTGAACTCAGATGGCCACTCAGATCATTAGATCCAGGCACCGCAAAAACCTCTCACATTTGAACCCACCAAAGTACTACCAATCAAGTTGTTTTGGTTCCAGATTAGTGCCTTAGTTGCTAGGGTCTGAGAGGAAGGTCTGCCTGGGTCATCCAACCAGGGTACAAAGGTCCTGAGGATGCCATCTGTGTGTCGTCTGCGGCCATCTGAGTGTCAAGTCTGCATAAAAAAATGCTCTATGGCCAAATGAGGTGGCAAGAGTCAACCTGCTGAATGATGTGCTCCAGTGATAGGTCAGTATCATGAGAAATCTCATTTAAATAAACCTCATTCTTATTTATTTATTGTATACATGGAGCACCTGCATACGTCTTAAAATAAATGTTTCATGTATGTATATATGTATTTATGTATCTATAATTATTTGCTTGGGGATTTTTTGAGAGTTGTAAGGAAAGATACCTGTAAGGTAAATGAAGAAATTCTGAACTCTAAAACGTTCCCTGCCGACTCTCTGGTGAATTGTCCCCCAAAGAACAGCATGTGTCTTCAGTAAGGTGAGGGTAAGTCTGTTTACTGATGCGATTATGTGATGTGATGTGATGTGAACAAAACACTTGAACTCTCACTCTTTGTCTCTTTCCATGCTGCACTATGGGTCAGGATCTCTATCACAACACAATCTGACAGCTTCCAGGAAAATTTAAGCTTTAACCTTGGGAGGCTTTGCAGGCAGAGATATTTTTAGATTTACACAAAGCTGCTAAAAATCCTATATATTATACATTTCCAGTTCTACTTTTTGATTACAACTAAAAACTACAATGGCAACAATCTACAATACATGGCTCAGGACTTTGTTTTCGTTTTTTTGATACACTGAATGATTTTAAAATGACAGGCACCATAGCATATGGGCGCACTGGGGTGGATATGGCGTCTAGATGATGCTACTTGTGTCTGCTGCACCATCATAATGCAGTCTCCTTCATGATCACCACCGACTGATGCCTTATTACAGCTGCTCACCTCTATCACACTAATGGAGCAGCTGCACCTCTAACAGCCCTTCAGTTGACGGGTGCACATTATAACATGCAAGGTGCTCCTCTGTTTTCATTATTCCACAATAATGCACCCAATGCTGCACACACAAACACACCATACATACATACACACTGAACATGCAGCTCACCACATCTCCCTCATCAACATAACATTTGCCCTGTCCTTCGGGAATATGACCAGCAAGGCAGCTCATCTGTGATGGAGCCGGAGCTGCTTGTACTATCGTGTACACCACAGCCAGGCGTCTAATATGTAGATTTATCATCTTATTCAACAGCTTTCACATTAATCACTTGTCAGGACGGCAGGCACTGAGCTTGAACTGAATGCATCCATTTGACAGCTAGCTGACAGAGAGCTAAACATGTCTGTCTCCACACACACAGAAACTTTTCTACAGACAGTATGACAGACAGTGTTATTACAGTATGATCCAACACCTGAGCATTGTGTTCAGTTTATAATCGCAAATAGGCAACACCTTCCTCATTATGTGCTGAGACAGTTTCGTTAAGAAAGATGGCCATTCTCTTTCAGTTTTATTTTTTTCATTTTTAGTTCTGATGTCAGCTGAGAAAGATAAAGAATTGTACTTAACGTTGAATTAAAGATTATTTATTAAAAAGCATCATGATGTACACAAACATGATGTAATCAAAGCCATAACCTGTCAGAGTCATTTGTGGAAGCCATCTTGTGATGGTTCTTAAAGAGGAAGCGCCCCTCAACAGGCGTTCTTTAATGTGGGATATAAGTAGGCGGGTCCTCAGATTTGATTGGGAACTGGATGTGTGGAGAAAGTGACAGCTAATTAAGATAAATACTGAATGATGTAATATATATATATATATTTTTTTTTTTATGTACAGTGTTAAAGTCTCTTAGGACTTTGCAGTTAATTCAGAATGCTGCTGCACGTGTTCTGACAGGAACCAAGATCAGAGATCACATCTCTCCCATTTTGGCTTCCTTGCATTGGCTACCTATTAAATCTAGAATAGAATTTAAAATTCTCCCACCGTCACCAAGTGCTTGCTCATGGTGGAACTGTTGGTGTCTGTAAATAATATTATAAAGAGTACGGTCTAGACCTGTCGAGAGACCTATCGAGACCTTGTTGGTGAGCAAATTTAGAAAGCAATGTGATTTCTTGATAACTTGTCAACTTTAGATCTCCTTCCTGATAGGACAACTTTAACTGGAGGGGCAGGCTCTTGTGTTATATATGTGAGGGGAATGGGAGAGAATTGACTGTTTTATTATTATTAAAAAATATTATTATTAATAATATTCTCTCACAGCATAAAAAAACATGTGAAAAGCTTAAAATGCATAAGCGTGAAATGTACTTGAAAAGTGTCCTGTTTTGAAAGAGCTTATTATAAATCTATACTTTGTCGTAAAGCAAAGGGTGTTTGACCATGTATGCCCTCTATAGGACCCTACCAGTCCAACATGAATGTATGAATGTGATATGAATTTAAATAGATCTGTGAAAATGTTTGGCTGCTGTTTATGTTAAATATTGACCTTTAACGGAACCTCAACCTTATATGTGTGAACATTGCTGTGTGTGTGTGTGTGTGTGTATGTGTGTGCACTGCTGGGGCTATCAGTGAGACTCAAGCAGCTGCAAAACCAGGAGTCATGCCGTTCTAACAACAGTGAAGAACAGAAAAGGAAAAGAAAAAAAAAGAAAAAGAAAAGAAAGGTTCTGGCCTAAAGCATCAGCACTTCAAGGAGACAGAAAAGATATGGCCTGCCATGTGCACTGCCAGACAGGTAAATATGTTTTCTGTTACTTTGCAAGCTAGCAGTGCTACAGTCTGACACATGACAAACTGTTCATCAGGATGACTGACAAGTGCTAACATATGAACTCACCCAGCTGAGGCGAGGATGCTGGACCTGCTTCACTTGCAGATTGTATACTATTGTCCAGATGGATGGAATGAGTAATGTCTCCTCTTTCACGAGAAATAATAATCAGCCACTGAACTTGTTTTAGTCTACAGTTTAGAATCATGTGGCAAAAGATGCATAAAAGTGATTTTTTTTTCTCCACCAACAATAAGCTGTATTATTTATAACCTACTTTTCAACAAGTAGCTCACTTGTTCAGCATGTTTTGTTTGATTGAATCAGTATGATGGTGGGAAACACTTTTAAGTATTGCATTTATGTCCTGAGCACTACTTTACTCTTATTCCAAGTATTTTAAAATTTAGCTGTTTGTAGGTACTTTTCTAGCTGTGGGGATGAAACAAGCAAAATGAATGCTGAGAGCGCAGCTTAGAAAAGTTCATGCAATGTCCAAAATAGAAAGGTTTCATCCTCTGCATGAATATAAATGTTATTTGATATGCATTGCTTGTCAACTGGATGTTTTGTGCTATTGGTTATACTTATGTCAGAAAAGTCATCAAATTATGCTTTGGGGTTCAGGAACATAACCTCAGTGGCAATCTGATATACAGTGGTCCCTCGTTTATCACGGGGCATACGTTCTAAAAATAACCTGCAATAGATGAACTCTGCAAAGTAATCAGCTTTATTTTTTACAATTATTATACATGTTTTAGGGCCATAAAACCCCTAACCACACACTTTTAAACACTTTTCTCAGACAGGCATTAACATTTTCTCACATTTCTCTTATTTAAACACTCTCAAAGTTCAAACTTTGGCAGATTTAACAAAAATAAGTACACTACTGTATTAGTAAATGAAACCGTATTTCACAGTTCCTCTTTGTCCTGGTGCCGCTCCGCTGTAATGGCTTTTTCCTCTGAAGGCCTTGGTGCAGGTGTTTTTTTCAGAGTGCAGAACATACAATGCATTTTGTACAGTACTCCCTTAGCTAACCAGGACGCAGAACACAATGCGCGTTCATACTGTACAGTACACTGTAAAAAAAAGCATGCAAAATTACACACAAAAAAATCTGCGAAACAGCGAGTCCGCAAAAGGTGAACCGCGTTATAGTGAGGGACGACTGTATCTGACACATCAGCCTTGAACAACATAGGATGGACAAATAAAAAAAATAGTGAATGGCGATGAAGGTCAGATATGAAGCCAGGGGACAGACACTACTGTAAAATCTTGATCTTTAGTTCTCAGGTATCGAGAAAAAGAAAAAAACAACAAAAGCAGCATTTTGGCCAAAATGAGAGTGTGATCAATAGGTGGTGATGCAGCATGAGCAGTGTGCAGGGTTTTCTTTTTCTCAAGACTGGTGATGCTTTCCAATGTGCCTGCATCTGAGACAGTCGGATGTGTGAATATTTCCTTTGAAAAAAAAAAAAAAAAAACTCAAGTAACCAGTGCGATGATGCAAGGATTGGCATGATGTGTTGTCACTTTTTAATGCAAGTTAAAATTATGGCTATTGCATTCTGGAGAGGTTGAAGAGTGCAGAGAGTTTTTCCTCAGAAGAAGACAGAATGGAAATCACCAAAATAAAAATAACTGCTATGACTGTTTCCTATTTGACAACAAGGAATATATTAATGAATGAGGTGCTATAAAAGCCATGAACTGCTATGGGTTCACACTCTGTTGTTTAGTAATATTGACATTTGTTTAATAATTTTATAATGGGTGGATGAGTTGGGAAAGTTTAGGCAGAAACAACACTCGGTTTGGCTTCAAATAAGTAACATACATCACAATACAAGCATAAGATATGTTATAAGATGACTTCTGTTATGACAGTCACTTCAGTAAAAAAAACAAAGATGTGTCACATGGGCACAGACAGTGGGTGAATGCTCTGAGTTTGTTGGACCCGTCCATCTTGTGCAACCTCCTCCACATGCAGACTTTCTTGCTCTTTATACTACGTGACCTGTCTTCTGCTGTAGCATTTGACGAGTTGGGAGTCAGCACGAGCTGCAGATGAAAACAGAAGATGAGAACTGCTTTGAAGCTAAATGGGATTATCCATTCTATCAATTGATCAGATCTAAGAGGACAGGTAAGGTCAGATTTCCAGAACATAAGATCATTCATTACTTGAAGAGGCGGAGTCTGTGATTATTAGGCGGACTGAAAGCTCTGGAACGGACAGTGCTTATTCATTAAAGAGTTCATTAGCAGTGATTTGGGGAGTTATTGAAGGATTATAATCAAGTCTTAAGTTCCTCAGGAGACATTCTCAAATCGGGGGATGTGACCAAAAATTAGAGAGCAATTTGTAAAATAATGAACTGACCACAAAGAATCCTTCGCTCCTTCAAGAAAACAGTCTGTCAAAAGGCCATTATTGAAATATGCATTTGTGTCTTCAGGCTTCTACACCAACTGCGTACTTGTTTGTTTGTCCATGCAGTTTCTTCCAATGTATACAGTGCATTCATTTTTTCGTAGTTGTCTAAAACCACCATGGTGCCACATTCATGAGCTGTCATATTTATATTCCATCAGTAATTCATGTAAACACTGTGAGCATGTATGACAGAGAGTGCAGCCATTTATCCCTGTTATATATTCACACAGTCAGCCATCTTTTGTACCATAATACATTGTGGCTGAGTGCAGCATTTGTCAAGCGTGCGCTCTCAATCACAGCACCTAAACTCCAGCCTTCCAGAGTCTTTGATCACAGTCTGTGACCAATTCAGACCAGTCCCCATGCTAAGCACTAATTGTCAAAAACACTGTGTGGTCTTTTGTTTATTTGTACAGCAAATCAGAATGCTTTTTAATGACCACATGTTTACACATTGATTCGGCACTGTAGCTCTGTAGCTCCATGGTGCCATTAATAATCTTAGTAGTCTACAGAGTGCTGTGTAAAGCAACTCTGAAGGATCTGAAGAAGGGTGTCTTTAAGACCATGGCTGTCTTGTTAGCTGTTGTATTTCACATGCACAAGGTAAATATTTGCTTGTTATTAGGCTTTGGAGGCACATCAGGCAGGAAGAAGGATGTAATGTTTGGTGGCTGTGAGATGATGAAGTGGTCCATCTACAGTGACAGTACAACATACAACGCTGCATACTGATGATGGCACAGTCAGTGAAAGGAATGCTCATACTTTTGAAGAAAGAAAGCTTGTTTGTTTGTTGCTTTTACTTATACAATTAACTGATTTCACAGTAGAACATTTTATTTATTTATTTATTTATTTACACCTGTGCATTTTATATCATCACACTGATGCAGTCACTTGCATGCATGTTGATCAACAGTGATTACTCTGCTCCGAAAAAAATACATAATGAATAATAACCTGCATAATTTGTGATGGAAAATCTTGGAACTGAACTAAATAAAAGGGACTGAAATCAGCAAAGGGATTTGATGATTAATTATATATCTATTTTATTAGACATTCTTCTTTTGGTTTTTATTAGACAGGAAACATGACAGGAAATGAGAGAAGAGTGAAGGGTTGATATGCAAATAGGGGTCAGTGGCTGGACTTTAACCTCTACAGGCCACACAGACTTTCAGTTCAGCAAATTCTTTTCATAAATTAGTAAGTCAAAAGTCTTTTTGGGTTCGTGACCGTCAGGCGTAATCAAATTTTGACAGCAGTCACCAAAATCAGATCACAGCCCGGTGCTGCTCCTCAGAGCTTGAAGGAAAGAGTGAGAGAGAGATGAGCTGTAACCAGTACAAGTAGGCGAGAAATGTAGATGGTGCACTGCAGCTCTTACTCATTTATTGGATGTTTTTATTTTTTTTTGTATTCATTTATTAGCTGTAAGTGTAAGAGAGTAAAGAGATGTGGGGAGATGTTGTGGTTGTAGTATTTGTTCAGGTATGGTACCATTATGACAGTAGGAATCCCAGAAATGTAGTAATAATAATAATAATAATAATAATAATAATGATAACAATACTAATAATAATATATTCGACACAGTTTTCCCCTCACGCTCCCCTTCTACAACAAAAACACACACAGAATTTTTTTTACAATTTTGTTTCAAATCTATAAGTTAATAAAAGTCAACATGTAGTCTAAGAGAAAGTACCGGTAGTAATGTATTAGTTAAAAGAAGACATGTATGACTGTAAATTATACAGTATATATAACTAAATATGTAGTTAACATTACATTATAAGTTAAAAAAGAGAAAAGAATATATGGGCGGCTGTGGCTCACAGGCAGAGCGGGTCGTCCACTAATCAGATGATCGGCGGTTCGATCCCCGGCTCCTGCGGTCTGCATGTCGAAGTGTCCTTGGGCAAGACACTGAACCCCACATTGCTCCTGAAGGCTGTGCCATCGGTGTGTGAATGTGTATGAATGGTTAGATCCAGAAACTGATGAGCAGTTGGCACCTTGCATGGTAGCCAATGCCATCAGTGTATGAATGTGTGTGAATGGGTGAATGAGATATATAGTGTAAAGAGCTTTGAGTGGTCAGAAGACTAGAAAGGCGCTATATAAGTACAGTCCATTTACCATATATAAATAAAATACTACAATAGTATTTAGTATACAATTTGCAAATGCCTAAATCCACACAACACTCTACCATGAACTACAGTAAAGCTTACCAAAGTGTATTAAGATAAATAATGTAACTCGTAAGTCGTGATTTGGCTAAAAAGATTACCTTGAATGACCTCATTAAGAATCGAGATGAAAGTGAAGGGAAATTCTGGCAACGCTAACAAACACACACTACTGTGAGGACAGTAGACCCTGAGATTCTGGGAAGTAATTGTCATTCTATGAAAACATTAAAGCTCTTTATCTAACCCTTGGGCTACAAACAGAGTTGAAAGAATGGAGTACTTTATTTGCATACATTTACTCTAATGGTTTTTCCATTAGGATGAAACACTCATCAGCATAATAAAATTGTTGTAGTGGGAAAGAAAACCAGTCGCATCTGGAGACGGTCACACAGAAGCCAGAGCCAGTAATTCAGGATCAGCCAGGCCTGCCTCCAGCTCTAGCTCCAGTGATCTGTTACACAGCACAGTTACTCTCAAAACCTGCAAGCTTACATGTGCAAAAATTAACCAATCACACCTCTGTAAAATAACATAAACACACATAAGACTGTATATATACACAAGACATGTCTCATTCATCAGGATCTTATCTCTCTATATCTACCTGCTCTGCTGCAACAAGAAAACATTTCTAATTCAATTTTCTTCCAATAACATGAAACACACATGACTCTTACAAAATATATATGTATATGCATCGCATATTCTGATGTGTAGCTTATTTGATTTAGATGAATTACACAGCTGGCGATAATGCACATGATGTTCATGCTGACATTGGACAATCCGTTCCCTCCTTCTCCTCCAATGACAACAAACAAAAACAATCCACAGTCCAGAATATTAAATAATAAAGATGATGTGAAGAGACACCTTGATGGAGCAGCCAAATAAAGCATGGCTGCAGTTGTGTGCCCAGGTGAGTACAGCTTTATATTAAAAATATATTAATGAGAGATAGAGAGAGAGAGAGAGAGAGAGAGAGAGAGAGAGAGAGAGAGAGTGAGAGAGATTGCATTGTTAAAATATACACTGATGATACATATGATATCAGTACCAATACCAGTGGCCTTAAAGTGGTATTGGTACCAACAGAGTACTTCATTCAATATGTTTTTTTTTCTTGCCTCACAGCTGTCTGAGAGAGAGAGAGAGAGAGAGAGAGAGAGAGAGAGAGAGAGAGATCCTGATTTTCCTGATCCTGAACGTTTGCTGTGCTTCATTAGTTGGCCAATCACACATCCCAATAAATCGGAATGCTTGCGGTGATTGGCTCTAGAAAAAGCCAGTTTTCTAGAACTAGGTTATAAAAATCATTGAATGCAGGAATGCAGGTTAGATATTGTTTGACAAACTGTGAATACAATATAGTAAGGTGAGACAACCCTAAGCTGAACGAAACGTGTACGCCTGTAACAGCACCCTCCTGTCAAAGCAGAAACACAATTATATATAACTTTTTAAGCCTCAGTACAGTTGTCATGAAGGGGGAAATTAGCTATAGAGACCAAAACATTTCTTTGTAACCTATGCAACCTATGCAGTGTGTATATAGAGCTGCCCAGCTCTGCACGATGACAGAAGAGTGGAGAAGATACCAGCCCCAACAGCATTCATTTTGATATGAAATAGCATGATCAACAGGTAGGTAGGTGTTTCCAACTATACTAATTGCATTTATTGCACTGTCCAGTTTTCCCAATAGCCACTGAAGTGACTGAACATCTGAATCATCGTGGTGACACCAGTGTTCCATGTTAGCTCAGTGACTTCCTAATAAATGGAAACATGTGTTATAAAAATTAGGAGTATACTGGGATTCAGATGTTTGGATCACATAATGCGTGTTTCCTGTTTTTTGCATGTCTCGTGCACTTCCCTTATTTGGACTGTGTTTTGCTGGGGATGGCAGGGAGAGATATCAGTAGTTTAAGGACAGGAGTGACAAGGACGTGAGAAACAGGCCTGAGAAGTGTCATTTTGATACATAATGTTTATTGTTGAGCAGACTCATCAGTGAGGGAGGTGTCTGAGACAGCCCATTTAAAAAAAATGTATAAGAACCAACTGGCTCTTCAGGGAGCCTTTTCTCTGTAACCTCTTTTGTGTGTTGCACTGTTAAACGCTCCTTCTTTGCAAGAATAATAAATTCAACCTAAACTTTGATACTTTGAATCCAGTCTTCCTTATTCAAGGGTTCTTCCTTAAAAATTCACGTAACAACATGAACAGTGCATTTATACTTTTTACTAGTGCTGTCAATTTCAGTGGTTTTAGATAGTCCCATTATCCATTACATTGAGTGAGACAGATTTATCCATGTGCTTAGACCCACTATAAATGCTGCTCTGCTAATTGGATTATAAAGCAGTGGAAAATGTAGGTTGCCGTTGAATGTGTCAGAGATATTTCCTTTTTCCTGTGGGGCGAAATGAGTTTTCCTGACATCAATCAGCCCCACAAATTAATTGTTATTCCCTCAAAACATTAAGCCAATGATTCAAAGCTGCCTCAGAAATCAATGCCAAGAATTATTAAAAGCTCTCCGACATCGAAATCATTTAAGTGTGATGGCAAGTGTGAAATCCAAAATAAATCCTTTCACAGTGTGTGCTGTCGTGAAATGAATTGGGGACAATGTACGGATTTTCCTCAAGAGTTCATATGAAAACTTAAAAGCAGTATTTATAATACTTATTTTCATAATGTCTTCTGTCTGTATATATTTTTCTCTTTTTTAAGAATCAAGATTTGCAGTCAGTGCTCATGAACTGCATCACATAACATGAATTCTCAAATAGTGGCCAGAGAATTTATGTCAAATGCAGAGACCTTTATTTGAAACACCCACATTTACATGAGTGCATCCAAGCAAGATTGTGCAGCATATACTGTACATACAGGATCCTGCAAACATATACATGTGCATATGAGCATTACAACTGAATAGCACGTATATGGGCCTGTGCTTGGTCTTCTACAATATGTTCTGTAAAAATAAGATTTCACGAACAAGGACCATGCTGATATCGCTGATACTGATTGAAAATGCTGCATGTTGTGATGAAGATGAACTGAGATGATGGACTGTAGAAGGGTTGAGTGATGGAGGAAAGGGGGTGAGGGATGAAGGAGTAAGGGATGAAGGAGGTTGTAGATGAATGGAAGGGGCAGTGACATCCATTGCACGTCTGTCCGTCCTGGGAGAGGGATCCCTCCTCTGTGGCTCTTCCTGAGGTTTCTTCCACCTTTTTTCCCTGTTAAAGGTTTTTTGTGGGCAAGTTTTTCCTCACTCGAACCGAGGGTCTAAGGACAGAGGGTGTCACTCCCTGTACAGATTGTAAAGCCCTCTGAGGCAAATGTACTTTGTGACTTTGGGCTATACAAATAAAATTGATTTGATTTGATTTGGAGATGGGCTGGTAAAGTTAAGATTCTTTTCTTTATTGCTCTATGAGATTATAGTCCCAGTGATTCCTGTATTTGAATGAAGGGAAAAGAAAAGGGCTTTGTAGGGGTGTGGGTGTGGAAATGGGATGAGCTTGAGGCGTGGTCTTTGATCCTGAACTTAGTTATAAAACCTAATTTAGTTATCCAACAGTTGACTTATCAGGACACAGCAAAAGAAATGTGGAAATATAGTGCTTACTAAGTGTTTCATAAGTGTGTGCATATTTTAAATTTGACAAATACATTTGAACATGACATTTATAGTAGCAATGTGAGCCGGCTAGTGGCATAAACAGCACTTTCAATGGACATATTTGACAGTGCCCAGTTGCCCATAAGGTTTATCTCGTAGTCCGTTTCAGTTCTCTCTGTGAAAGTCACCATAATCATTACAGCAAGTGAAGCCAGGTCCTCAGGTGACATAACACCAGCTTTGCACTTACTGAAAATGTGTGTCTGAGAATGTGGCCCACTCAGTTCATTTGGCTGGGAGTAGGGTGAGACCACTACAGTGACTTAATGCCCAAGTAGTTTTGCTGTGACAGCTGGAGAGCACTTTAAGGTCCCCACATGGGCCCATACAATATTAACGCTGTCTTAGTAAGCAATGGCACACATGAAAAACACAGCTGTCACAGGCTCAACAGCCCTTTGGGATTTACATACAGGTCAACGTGTGGAGGCGGCCACAGCTTAAAACCATAGAGTGCACATTGCAGAGTACATTATTAGTTTGTTGTAGCCATATGCACATGTAATCAACATGAATGTTTAATTGTTTTAGAAGCTCTTGGTGGTAATATTTATTTCAGTGACACCTTTTAATTCAAACTGCACAAAAATAGCTAAACAAAATGTTTTACATTTTAGATTCTTTTGTTTTGATGATAGCTTTGCAGTCTCTCAATCGGCTTCATCAGGTCGTAAACTGGAAATTATTTTTAATAACGTGTGCCTTGTCAAAGTTAAATAGTGAAATTTCTTGCCTTTTTAATGAGTTTGAGACCATTTGTGTTGTTCAGAGGTGTTGTCATACAGTAAAAAGCCCTATTGAACTACTATAATAATACATATGACAAGAACTTATCAACTAAGTACAGAGAAACAACAGTCCATCATTATTTTAAGGTAAGTCAATACATAATATTTAAAGAACTTTGATGATTTTTGTGACTGCACTTGACTATTTAAACACTCTGATGAAGGCTCTTATGAGGACCACCAAATAAAAAGAAGACCCAGAGTTAGCTCCGCTGCATCAGTTACCATTACAGTTACCAGCCCCAGCAACCAACAATTAACAGCACCTCAGATTATATACATAAATACTCGAGAGTTCAGGTCAACATCAACTGTTCAGAGGAGACTGTGCGAATCAGACCTTCATTGTTAAGCTTGCGCTTTGGCAGAACACGGAACCCACAATGCAGACCACAAACAGGAATTGCTTTTGAAGGTATTTATTTCCAAGACAAGACACAAACAGACAATACAGGAGGAGGCAGGACGACGAGTACTGTTAAGCAGACGAGGGTAGGCTGAACGTGGTTAGCAGGGCTGGTGAGTGTGGCAGGGCTGAACACAAAGCAGACATAAGAAACAGACATCCAAAAAAAAAAAAAAAACACGACAAAGAATCTTCAGTCACAGTTATTTCAGAGCTGGTACAAGAGACATTACCGCAAAAGATACAATGAACTGAGTCTGGGAGGGTGAACCAGAGTTAAATACTGCAGGAGCTTGATGAGATGTTGAGATGCAAGTGTGAGAGCAGAGCAGGTGAGAATCAATGAGGAAGTGGTCGAAGACATAGGTCAGCCATGCCCAAGCTGCAAAGACAGGGGAGACAGACAAAAACAGACACAGAACACGAAGGTCAAGGAAACACCAGGAAAACACAGGGTAATAGACAAACGTAGCACATATTAACAATCATGGTTGAATTACTGCAAAGAAACCACAACATTATACACTGGGAGGGAGACAATGGACATAGTGGAAATTTGGACATTGGTCTGATGAGTCGGATATTAGGTTTTTAGTTCCAACCCCATGCTGTGTGAGATGCAGAGAAGGTGAACAGATGGTTTTAGATGTATGATTCCCTCTGTGAAGCATGGAGGAGGAGGTGTAATGGTGTGGAGGACATTCTCTTGTTTTTTTAACAGGATAATGACCCAAAACACACTTCCATGCTATGTAAGGTCTGTTTGACCTAGAAGGAGAGTGATGGAGTGCTGGATGGAGACATTTCAATCGAAGACCAAAAGGTCAAAGATCAGAGATTCTTTTTGTTTTCAGTGCAGTATGTTTATTCAGGTGCTGCTGTTGTAGCTTGCTTGGTTACTCTTTTTTTTCAGCACAAATGAAGAGACTCTTTTCTCTGGAGAACGCTCTTACTTCTGTCCTGCAGTCCTCTGGGGGCACGGAGGAGATGTCCAGCAGGACTGACACAGGCAGTGAGGAGACATCAGGGGAGGCTTCACCTGAATTTGAACAAGATGGGTCTTCCAGCTCTAGCTCAAGTGAGAACATGGAGGAGGAGGAGGAGGTTGCTGCTGTTCGGAAATCCAGAAATGGGCAGCTGATCTGGGCTCCAGCCCCTTAATAGACTCTGTGGTATGTTCCACCCCAATTCTTATTCTTATGCCAGAGCTGTGATCAGCCTAAAGACATCCTTTGAGCTCTTCATTACTAAAATTATTGACCATATCCTTAAGAACGGCAGTCTGCAGGGGAGGCGAACAGCAGGGGATCCGAGTGATGCAGATGAGAAGAGCTGTGGGCCTTTATCGAGTTGCTAATCCTGGCTGGACTCTACAGATCCCGGGATGAGGCGACACAGAGCCTCTGGGCTGAGGACACAGGACAATCAATGTTTTGCACCTCGATGTCCCAGAAGAGATTCCAGCAGATCAGCTTGGCCCTCAGGTTTGATGACCGCCTGAGCAAACCAGCACGTCAACGGAGAGAAGCAATGCACAATTTGCACACAACAGTGAAAGGTCCGGACCCAGTGTGCCACATGCAGCAAGTATTCATGTACAATCAAAGTACACATGTAAAAGGGACTGTGATTCCTGCCTCAAAGCAGATTCAGTAGCTCTGAAAGAGAGAGACAGGATTGCCATCAAGTACTATATTCACAACAGAATCATAGCACTAAAGAGGAAGATGAATAGATAGAATTATAAAAGGCAACATGTGCCCCAGGTACAATTCATTATCCAGTTGTCATTAAGTGCTGAAGTTGAAGGCAAACTGTCTTTAGTTTCTTAACTCTCTAACTCTGAAATTATTACTACATTATTAAAATAATCTCTTAGTTTTATTAGACACTGATTACTTTATATTCTATATTATATAGGCCTGGCAGTTCACTCTCTTCGATGCTGTCCTTTCTGCACAGCACCATAGCTGCAGTAAACACTGATTTGGTTGTAAAGCCTGAATCTGCTGCTGATAGTAACACACAGTTTTACTACAGCTGAAGATAGACAGGAAGCAGAGAGAGGGGGAGTGACACGCAGTAAATGGCTGTCTGATGCAGGATTCGAACCGGGGCCAGCTGCAGCGAGGACTGTAGCCTCTTACACACGGGGCGGCCGCTACCGACTGCCCTGTAACGAACTGTTTGAATAAGCCAAATAAAATTCATTTAATTTAGAAAACTTGTACAGTTATTCATTCAACTGAACATCACCCTTAAAGTTTAAGTGTAGCACAGCGGGTGAAAGATCGCTAGAATACTGTTTTTTCCCCTCTTTAAACACGTGTGTTTTGTAGTCATAATTTTTATCATTTGAATCAGGCCCGGGCCGGGCCCGGGCTTACGTTATGACTTGTGCGGTAAATAAGCAATCATGTGATGCGTTTCGATCTGCGCGAGACAGGTGCAAAAATGGATCCTGAGGAGGTGAAACGGAGTATGCCAGTGAAAGCACGGTCTGAGGTGTGGAAAAACTTTGACCATGTATACAATGAAAATAATGAGCCAGTGGGCTATGTTAAATGCAAAAAATGCGATGTTATGTTAAAATATGACAGCAAAAATGTCAGGAAATTCATCGCTGACCAGGCATGTTGATCAGAGCTGTATAAAACGTGGCCATGAACTAAGTCAAACTACAATATCATTGTTTGTTACAGCACCAAAGCCCATCAAATCAAATCAAATCAGATTTTATTTGTATAGCCCAAAGTCACAAAGTACATTTGCCTCAGAGGGCTTTACAATCTGTACAGGGAGTGACACCCTCTGTCCTTAGACCCTCGGTTCGAGTGAGGAAAAACTTGCCCACAAAAACTGTAGGTCATCCAACTTTTTATATTCTTAAGGCATGCTTGGAGTTTAGTTAACTGATTGGTTGCATCAGGCTTGATCGATAAATATAATTGGGTGTCGTCAGCATAACAATGAAAATTGATAGAGTGATTCCTAATAATGTTCCCTAAAGGAAGCATATATAAACTAAATAGAAGTGGTCCAAGTACAGAACCTTGTGGGACTCCATGACAAACTTTGGTCTGCATGGAGGATTCATCATTGAAGTGAACAAACTGAGATCGATCTAAAAAATACGACTTAAACCAGCTTAGGGCGGTTCCTTTGATTCCAATTTGATGTTCTAGTCTCTGTAAAATAATTTGATGGTCAATGGTGTCAAATGCAGCACTAAGATCTAACAGGACAAGTACAGAGATGAGTCCTTTGTCTGATGCCATTAGGAGGTCATTTGTAACTTTGACTAATGCGGTCTCTGTGCTATGATGCACTCTAAATCCTGACTGAAAATCCTCAAATAGACTATTGTTATGGAGAAAGTCACACAGCTGATTAGCTACAGCTTTCTCAAGTATCTTAGACAGAAAGGGAAGGTTTGATATCGGTCTGTAGTTGGCTAAGACCTCTGGGTCTAGAGTGGGCTTTTTAAGAAGAGGTTTAATTACAGCTACCTTAAAGGACTGTGGTACATATCCTGATAATAAAGACAGATTAATCATATCCAATAACGAATTACTAGCTACGGGTAAAACATCCTTGAGCAGCCTGGTTGGGATGGGGTCTAAGAGACAGGTTGACGGCTTAGCTGCAGAAATGATTAAAGTTATTTGATGAAGGTCGATGGGAGAAAAACAGTCTAAATACATATCAGGTTTTACAGCTGTTTCCAAACTTGCTGTATCAGAATGCAGATCGATGCCTGTTGAGGTGAGGTGATGGATTTTGTCTTTAATAGTTATAATCTTATCATTAAAGAAGCTCATGAAGTCATTGCTACTTAGACCTAAAGGAATAGATGGCTCAGTAGAGCTGTGATTCTCTGTTAGCCTGGCTACAGTGCTGAAGAGAAATCTGGGGTTGTTCTTATTCTCCTCTATTAATGAAGAGTAGTAGACTGCTCTGGCATTACGGAGAGCCTTCCTGTATGTTTTAAGATTATCTTGCCAGACTAGATGAGATTCTTCCAGTTTAGTGGCACGCCATTTGCGTTCAGATTTACGAGTCTCTTGCTTTAATTTACGAGTCTGCTGGCTATACCATGGTGCTAGCCTTCTTTGTTTAATTGTCTTCTTTTTCAGAGGTGCAATAGAGTCTAGAGTTGTCCGTAATGAGCCTGTAATACTATCAACAAGATGGTCTATTTGTGAGTGGCTAAAGGAAGCAGACAAGTCCTCTGTTACAGTTAGACATGGCATTGAATTCAATGCTGAAGGAATCACTTCCTTCAATTTGGCTACAGCACTATCAGATAAACATCTGCTGTAGAAGTTTCTACAAAAAGGCTTATAGTCCAGTAATATGAACTCAAAGGTTATTAAAAAATGGTCAGACAGAAGAGGATTCTGTGGAAAGACTATTAGATTATCAATTTCAATGCCATATGAGAGAACAAGATCAAGAGTGTGTATCAGACAATGAGTCGGTTTATTTACACTTTGACAAAAGCCAATTGAGTCTAATAGAGAGATAAACGCAGTACTAAGACTATCATTGTGGTTGTCCACATGAATGTTAAATCACCTACAATAATTACTTTATCTGTATTAAGGATCAAGCCTGATGCAAATTCTGCAAATTCAGATAAAAATTCTAAATAAGGGCCTGGAGCTCGATATACTGTAACAAATAAAATTGGCTGCGATGTTTTCAGGTTGGGTGAGTGAGGCTAAGAACAAGACTTTCAAATGAATTATAATTTACTTCAGGTTTAGGATTTATTAATAGACTTGAGTCAAATATGGCTCCAACTCCACCACCTCGACCAGTACTTCGAGGAACATGAGTATTATAATGATTCGGAGGAGTGGATTCATTTAAGCTAACATATTCATCCTCCTGCAGCCAGGTTTCAGTGAGACAGAACAAATCAATATCATAATCAGATATTAATTCATTGACTAAGACCGCTTTAGATGACAAAGACCTGATATTCAGGAGACCACATTTAATTCTCTTATTTTGGACTGTTGGAGATGTTGATTTAATTTGTATTAAGTTTTTATGATGAACTCCTCTTCTGTTTGTTTTATCTTTAAATAATGTAGGTGGACGGGGGACAGACACAGTCTCTATACTAAAGGACTGGGTGGGTAACTGCTCTAATGGAGGCGCAGAGAAGCGTGTAAGACTGCAGCTCTGCTTCCTGGTCTCAACTCTGGGTTGTCGACATGGTTTTGGTCAGCTAATAAACTTGGCCATATTTCTAGATAAGAGAGCTGCTCCATCCAAAGTGGGATGGATGCCGTCTCTCCTAATCAGACCAGGTTTTCCCCAGAAAGGTGTCCAATTGTCTATGAAGCCCACATCGTTTGCTGGACACCACCTCGACAGCCAGCGGTGAAATGACGACATGCGGCTAAACATGTCATCACTGGTCACATTGGGGAGGGGACCAGAGAAAACTACAGAGTCCGACATCGTTTTGGCATATTCACACACCGATGAAACATTAATTTTAGTTTTAGTTTTAGCCCATGCCTGCAAAGGTGAAACAAACGGTGACCATTGAAGTGTGTTGGCTTTTGCTGTGAAGATATAAGGCATTTTAATGTCAGAAATGGCGAGGGGTTTGCAGAGCTAGCTCAAGAACTAATTAATGTCAGGGCTTCATACAGGAGGGTTCCCGCAGCGTCCGTTATTCCCACCCCCAAGACGATTACGAGCAGGTGCATTGATTGCAGAAGAAGAGGGAAGCTTTAGTGCAGACACTTAGTCATTTGTTAAAAGATTTCACCGTAGCAATGACCACAGACATGTGGACAGATGATTACCGGAAGATAAGTTACTTGACAATCACATGCGATTTCATAAACAGCGCTATGGAACTAGTGACGTGACGGTCGCGAACGAGCCGGTTCAAAGAGCCGGCTCATTTAAGTGAACGATGGGAGCCAGCTCCCGTCCATCCGCGAGTCATTTTTAATTTTAAAAAAAACTTTTCTCATTAGGAAAAGTACCTTGGCTACGGGTGTCACGTGCATGCTGTGCAACCAATCATGTGAGGATTGACAAGGAGCATACCACCAAGCAGGGAGGGGCGGTGGTAGCACTGCTGAGACCGTGACAGGAGACAAGAGGAGGGAGACACGCTGAAGGAGAGAGGGAAGGGAAGACGAGAGAGGAGTGTGGTGCAAAAATATATAATTTTTTACACTATACCAAAAACATTTTGGTTTTATTTGTCCAGATGTCAGTGGTGGGCAATAACAAAGTGCATTTACTTGAGTGTTGTTATTTAATTTATATATTTTTTCAGTACTATGTGTGTGTGTGTTGTTATGACTGTGGTCCTTTTTTTTGTGTAGTAGTCTGTGTGTTTTTAGTGTGCCTTGCATTTTCTGCGTTTGTGCCATCCCCAGGAGGTGATTGGTGGACTAATTTCCGGTCCTAGCCCATGATTGGCTGCAGCTAAAAGCACCTGAGATATAAGGAGCTAAAATGGCGGCCGTCAGGTGGACACCGGCACTTCCTCCTCCTCTCCCAACTAGCCACATGTCTTGTTGTGAAAACCTTTGCATGAGATTAGAATTAGCTTTTTATTTGAAGAGATGGGGTGGACTGCCATTTTGTTTTGATCGTTTTTTCACCTGTTTTTCGTTAGTTAGGAAGGTAAGTTTATTGTGATTTTGATTTCCTGAAGAAAGAGATTTATTTTCTAGATAGTTTGTTTTGGTTGTTGTTTTGGCCTGGGTCCACCCTGAAGATGATTCCTTAGTTATAGTTTGTTTGAGATTTTATATATAGCAAGTTAGTGCAATCATTGGGTGGGTTCAGGGAGTTTCAAGGGATTTTACAACTGTAAATGCAGTTGGCTACAGCAAATTATTGAAATTCAAGTGATATATGCGTTCAAATACAAATCACAAGTAAAAACAGCGCTAAATTTGACTGAATTATATAAGGTATAAGTGGTAGAGCCACTTGGGAGCCGAAAGAGCCGGCTCTTCTTGGTGAGCTGAGCCAAATGATCCGGCTCACTAAAAAGAGCCGGAATTCCATCACTATATGGAACTGGTGAATAAAACGCTGATGACTGCAATGTTTCCTTTGGAGGAGGCAAAGACAGGAGAGAACATCAGACCGGAGATATTGAAGTACTGGTGATGGCCTTCACGCCTCCTCTCTCAACAAAATTGTATGGGTGACTGATGAGGGGGCAAATATTAAACTAGCTCTGCGGCCATACCAGAGATTAGACTGCATTGATCATGTCCTCAACACGGTACTTCGCCATGGACTTGACATCAGAGTTATCAAAACCAGACGGTGCTTAAGTGTGTGTGTGTCTGTGTAAGTAACTGAAACGCCTCTGTCAGCCGAATGCTGAACAGCAAGCTGTCGTTAGTAAATGGCACAAAGACTGGCTCACACAGAAAGTGATCATACAGGACCTGCACAAGCTCGCAACATTCCTCTGGCCAAAATTTAACCAGCTGAGAATGCTGTCACCCTCAGACAGGAATACCTTGTACGCCCATGTCCGCACTCTTCTGCATGCCACGACTGAAGGCCAAGACGTGGAACACCCCGAGGTCGAATCCCCTCTTCCAGCAAATAGAACACATTTTGCTGAATTCCCATTCCAATGTACCGCAAGCTGACTGGGAAGATGACAAGGTCACTCGCTACACTGAAACGGCTGTCATGGAAAACGAAGTGGATATTCTTGACTGGTGGAAGATTAACAAAGCATCCTACCCAAAACTTGCAAAGTTGACAAGATCAGTGCTATGCATCCCGGCCAGTAGCAGCAGCAGCAAAAGGGTCTTTAGTGCTGCTGGACACACCATCAGTCAGCACAGAACTGCGTTGAAGCCATCTACAGTGGATTCAATCATTTTCCTCCATAAAAACCATGTAGCCTAATCTTGCTGAGTAAACGTTTTTGAAAGGCTGTAGCTAAATAGTAATTGAGTCTTTACATGGTGTGTATAAGGTGTAGGATAATTACACGGCTGTGCACTGATATTAACAGAAAAATTTCCAGTACGCCTATTTTACTTCCTTGGTCAGAGAATTTGTTTTAGCCTAGGCAACATTCTTGTTTAGACATTTGTGGTCCTGAATTATTTTTTTTTATTTTTTTTTTAAGTTCAAATGTAGCACAAATGACTCATTCTTGACTGATATCCCCGGGGCCGGTCTTAGCTATGGGCAATTTGAGCGGCCGCCCAGGGCGCAGTGTCCGTGGGGGGCCGGGCTTGGGTCAAATTCCATCGGGCCCGGGTCGGGCTTGACTTCTAAGCCCCTGTTTCATGCTCTAGTTTGTTCATCCTGGCTCCTGTAGAAACATGGTGGCTCAACATGATGGACTCCATAGAAGAGGACCTGCTCCCTCTGTACATATAGAGTCTCATTCTAAAGTAACATAAATAAAGCAATTCTTATTTTCAAGTGATAAAATAATATTTATATTCAATAGTACAGCCATGAGTCTTCTTGGGAACGATGCAACAAGTTTTTCACACCTGCATTTGGGGATCCTCTGTCAGTCTTCCTTGCAGATCCTCTTCAGTTCCATCAGGTTGGATGGTGAACAGCCATTTTCAGGTCTCTCCAGAGATGCTCAATTGGGTTTAAGTCATGGCTCTGGCTGGGCCAGTCAAGAATGGTCACAGAGTTGTTCCGCCCAGTCTGAGGTCCTGAGCACTCTGGAAGAGGTTTTCTTCCAGGATCTCTCTGTACTTGGCTGCATTAATCTTTCCTTCAATTGCAACCAGTCGTCCTGTCCCTGCAGCTGAAAAACACCCTTATAGCATGATGCTGCCACCACCATGTTTAACTGTTGGGATTGTATTGGGCCAGTGATGAGCAGTGCCTGGTTTTCTCCACACATACCGCTTAGAATAATGCCAAAAAGTTCAATCTTCAATCGTCTCATCAGACCATAGAATCTTATTTCTCATAGTCTGGGAGTCCTTCATATGTTTTTTTGGCAAACTCTATGCGGGCTTTCATATGTCTTGCACTGAGGAGAGGCTTCCGTCGGGGCACTCTGCCATAAAGCCCCGACTGGTGGAGGGCTGCAGTGACAGTTGACTTTGTGGAACTTTCTCCCATCTCCCTACTGCATCTCTGGAGCTCAGCCACAGTGATCTTTGGGTTCTTCTTTACCTCTCTCACCAAGGCTCTTCTCCCACGATTGCTCAGTTTGGCTGGACAGCCAGGTCTAGGACGAGTTCTGGTCATCCCAAACTTCTTCCATTTAAGGATTATGGAGGCCACTGTGCTCTTAGGAACCTTGAGTCCTACAGAAATTCTTTTGTAACCTTGGCCAGATCTGTGCCTTGCCACAATTCTGTCTCTGAGCTCCTTGGGCAGTTCCTTCGACCTCATGACTCTCATTTGCTCTGACATGCACAGTGAGCTGTAAGGTCTTATATAGACAGGTGTGTGCCTTTCCTAATCAAATCAAATCAAATCAATTTTATTTGTATAGCCCAAAGTCACAAAATACATTTGCCTCAGAGGGCTTCACAATCTGTACAGGGAGTGACACCCTCTGTCCTTAGACCCTCGGTTCGAGTGAGGAAAAACTTGCCCACAAAAACCCTTTTAACAGGGAAAAAAAATGTGGAAGAAACCTCAGGAAGAGCCACAGAGGAGGGATCCCTCTCCCAGGACGGACAGGCGTGCAATGAATGTCACGTGTACAGGACAATTCAACACAAACAAATTGTACAATGACTGATAAAATGACAATGAATTACAATGAATGATAAAAATGATTACAGTAACAGATATGGTAGTAATAATATATGTAGTGGGCGTCGTGCAGGACCACAGCAGCAGCCACGATCCACGAGAACCTGCTGGACGACAGAGCACAGAAAACTCCGGGGAAGTTTGGTTAGTAACATGCATTAATGAGACATGTCCACAGATGGAGAGAGATAGAGAGAGAAAGAGATAGAGAGGAGAGAGAGGGAGGGGGAGAGAGAGAGGGAGAGAGAGGGAGGGGAGAGAGAGAGAGAGGGAGGGGGAGAGAGAGAGAGAGAGAGAGAGAGAGAGAGAGAGAGAGAGAGAGAGAGAGAGAGAGAGAGAGAGAGAGAGAGTCAGAGAGAGAGGGTTTCCAGTAAGGAGATGTGACTGCATCTTCAACCAATACCGTGCCTGGCTAGGCATAACCCTGGGGGGAGGGGGAGTCCCCCGGCAGTCTAATCCTATGGCAGCATAACTAAGGGATGACCTGAGCCAGCCCTAACTATAAGCTTTATCAAAAAGGAAAGTCTTAAGTCTACTCTTAAAAATGTTGACCGTGTCTGCCTCCCGAACCCAGAAAGGTAGTTTGTTCCACAGAAGAGGAGCCTGATAGCTGAAATCCCGTCACCCGTCACCCTAATCAAGTCCTATCAGTTTAATTAAACACAGTTGGACTCCAATGAAGGAGTAGAACCATCTCAAGGAGGATCAGAAGAAATGGACAGCATGTGAGTTAAATATGAGTGTCACAGCAAAGGGTCTGAATACTTATGACCATGTGATATGTCAGTTTTTCTTTTTTAATAAATTTGCAAGAATTTCTACATTTCTGTTTTTTTCTGTCAAGATGGGGTGCTGAGTGTACATTAATACATTAAGGCAACCATACACTAGGAAAAACACTGGAGAGTAGGACACGATGGACACTGACAATCTGGCACAGGGCGAAAAACAGAGGGCTTAAATACACCTGTGAATGAGGGAATCAGGCACATGTGGGTAATTAGAGGACAAACACATGGCGGGAACTAGGAGGCTAGAGTGGGTGGAGAGGGGACAGACGCGAACAGTATGTAAGGGTTAAAGGAAGTGTTTCCTTGTCACTATCACCAGGTGTTTGCACATTGTAGGAATTGTTTGATCACTGTAAATAATATTTACAGTAATAAGAGTATGATTTGATCTCATCACATCTTACATCAGCCTTTTGTTGGAGGTTAGGAACACAGATGAGTGCTGGTATTCTTTGAGTCAATCAGTTGGATTCATTTTATCTTAATGGTTTTTCTCAGCGATTTCTTGTTGGTGTGCAGTCATCAAACTAGTAGCTCAAAAAATAAAGTGTGCTGTCTATCTGTATAAACATGAGTACAGGTTTCTGCAGCCTGCAGGAGACTGGAGAGCGAAACTTATCCAACCAACTCAGACAAACAGCAGGGAGTCCTGGTTCAGGGAAACTGTGAGGCATCAGTAGTCACATCACATCATTGTGTTCCAACTGCAATTTTCAGCCGCTGAGTGTTGGAGAGTGAAAACAGAGAGCGGTGGGGGGAAAATTACAGTAGTCACCTCTGTGATTCAACTCGTCTAATGGCATGGTGTGGAGGCAGCAGACACACCCGCACAATAACACAGCAAAGGGAAGAAAAAATGCTACATGACACAATAAGAAGAATTAGATGTTAACAAGCAGTGAATGACAAAACGATCATTATCATACTAATGCGTGTGAGACAAAGCACAGAAAACAGATGCTGTTGAAAGGTAGAGCTGGACAACAGTTTCTGATGGTTATGGGTTAACCTTGTTCATAATTTGATCTCTGATTTATTGTTGTATGTGTGTTGTGCATGCTTTGTGTTCTTACTGAGTGTCTTGACGTTGTTTTGTAGTTGTTGGGGTTTTTTTGCATGCAGAGTGGACTTCCCCTGAACACACCACAGACTGATTTAGACAAAGAGCATCAGGTGTAAGGTGCGCCCCTATGCTTCAAAAAGAGAGGACAGGAATAGAGATGTCGAACATAGGATCCAGATCTTACGAGTCATTTGAGATTAATAAAATAACACCAACGCCATACTGCACCTAGTTCTGGAAAATGTTACGCTGATGTCAAACCAAATATACCCCTGAAATACTAAACGTGAAACAAAAATGTGATCATACATTTTGTCGTATGTCACAGTTAGCTATGTTTCACCAATGAAGAGACGGATGGTTCAGACTGATGTTTATTTAATTTATTTAATAAATAATTTAAGATTAAATCAGGAACAGAAACTAAAGAGCCGGTGCGCCGAAGCAGCAGCAGCAGGTCGTGAGGCCAGTGGTGCAGCAGGGAAAATGAAATTTTCTAGTTATAAGTTATACTGTAGGCGTTAGGCACACGCTATAGGCGTTAACGCGTGTGTCACAATTGTATTTAAGCCAATGCTTCAGACGCCTTAACGTGTGCACGTGTGACTGAAACAGCCTAAACTGTCACATCGGTCTCTCTTGGTAATACATGGACTGCTTGAATTGTGAAGCGTAGCAGCTGTTATACTCAAAATTCCTCATCATAAAGTAAATAATTATTGGTACATTGAGACCAGCGTGCGCACAGGCGTCCGCTGAGTTGACATGGCATGACACTTATCACCCGTCACCCTTCATTATTTGGTGTACTCGCAATACGCGTGCCTGTACACACACGCGTATTACTCAGTCTTTATGCAGGTGCAGGCAACGCGGTTAAGGCGTTTTAGTATAGTGTGCTGGCATAAAATGCCCCCCAAAGTGTGTGTGTTTGTGTGTGTATGTGTGTGCACTTGCGCCTGTGCACATGCATGTGCATATGTCTCCACAATTGCTCTAGTATTACTAACTAACTGATGCTAACTGCCCTGTCTCACTTATTGCTCCTAGTGAATTTTAGGGGAAACAAAAGAGAAACATATCAGATAAAATAGAAACCAACATGTCATGTCAACAGGCTAAATAAATTCACATTTGAGAGCTATTGTTCTACGAGGAGGGCAGTCTACTGTTTGTGCATTTGAAATTTGATGCAGGCAATAAAACTTTGCAATTTCATTAAGTATGAGGCTGTAAGTAGTTTTTATGTTGTGTGTTTTTATTTAGCTGGCATTATATTCAACTGACACAAATACAGTATTATATTCTCACAACTCACAGTCAGCATCACTCATTCAACTGTAAGTACAATAAATGACATAATAGAAATGTGGAGAATATAACTCCATAATTATTGATGACAGATTATGCTAACACATAATGCCGCAATGCTCCTCTCACACTGTTGAGGCTCCATTAGCTTAGCCTTTAAAGTTTATTAACATTTTATCGTGTCAGATAAAGTGCAGCAAATATGATCATTATATAATGCTCAAATGGGGAGAAACCGCTTGAGGCCTGGGGAACTTCCGGGTAGCGAAAAAGCAGAAATGGTAACCAGCGGTGCACCAATGCCCGCAGTACCATGGGAACAGTGATGGTCCGCAGGGGAAAGGCCTCAGAGCTGGCAGTGTGGCATAGTCACATACAACCAGGATGTACTGGTGACCCTCACTGCTTTTCACCAAGGGACCTACAATGTTCATAGCAATCCTGCAAAATGGAGTGGAGTGGTTGCAGAAAAGCTCAGTCAGACTTACGGTCAGGGCATGTTTTCTAACGTGGGGGATGTGGTGCAATATTTCTGGATGTGTGTGTACATGGAGGACTAATAGAAACGTAAACTGATACGCATGTATGTCTTGTTAGGGCCAAGGTGTCCAGCCCATGGGAGTGTGTGTGCTAGGTGCATGATCAGTAGTCTACAGCTAGCAGGGATAACCAGACGCCTGTGTTCATAATCAGTGGTCATAATCACATCATGATCAACAATGAACATTTCGCCCTTGCCACACAACTTTCATTTGGCTCTTCCCCGACCTTAGCAAACAATTGCTTCCTTTAGGGTTTAATCTTCCCTCTGCAGCTCAGAAATATTTTGATATATATATTTAATATTTTACACACTTTTCAGATCAAGTTCAGTTTGCCTTAGCTGCTTCTCACTTCTCACTTCTGTGCGACATGTTGTAATGAGATAATACATTACATATGTGGCCCGCTGTTAGGCGGGTGTATGACAGTAAGGATCCAGGTTAATGGAGACTACAGACACGTTAATCCCGAGTCAGTTAGAGGATGCAGGTGAATGATCCGGAAGAATCTCGATTCATACACCATTAGACAGGAAATGTACAGCAATGGAAGGAGATGGGTGGGCCCTGAAGGCCAAGGCCAGGGTCAGAGCCCAAGTTATCTGTTTATAGTTTTAAACTTGGGTAGCACCATGACATATGCATGCACTAAAATAAGCAGCAAATTGGAGAAAGCAACCAGAGATCTTGAACAGACCCATCTTGAGGCTGTGTACTAATTTGACATCCAATAAAGTGCTTTCTCTCTTCTGACCACCAGAGCAGAGTGCTTCCTGTTTAATCCAGTCTATAACTGATTGTGAGAGCTGCTACAGTCATCGATGTCCGGGCTTTACTGATTACTGTACAAAAGCACAACTTTAGAACTGTATTCAGTGATTTTGGTGAAACTGAATCAGATATCATACACTATATATTTTATTTTTTATACACTACAATATCTTTGCTGCTTTTCCCTCTGATGTCCTCCGACTGCTCAGCTTCAACTCAATTTTCACTAGTTTTACACTCAGATGATTTACGGACTTCCCTGACCAAAAGATTGCTAATTAGCAAACCACTAACTGTCGACCGACTTCTTTGGCTATCTGTCAATTACTGCACAATGTAGTGCTGGTTAGCCGTCTCACTGATAATGAGCTGTTTAGATTGTTTATCTCCTACAAGAGCCACTTTGTTGGTGATTTTGAACAACATGAAAAGAAAGTTGTCGTCTGAAACCTTTGGCTGAGTAAGGGCTCTTTTTAGTTGATTTGCCAACTTAACATTAATTATATACAGTATGTATTTGTCATTGCAGTGAGGTTAGGTCAACAAATGATCCTTTCACATACTTACAACTTGTTAAGGCACCCTCAGTTATTCAACAGTACAACATAAATATGTAAGTCAAACTGTCTGCAGGGCTGCAATGTAAAAGAACGCCAGTTCTTCTAATATTTACAACTGACACTTGAATACATATTGTGTATGCTTGTTCATTAAACAGAACAAAACATTACAGCAACAACGTTTCATGAGCACACAGTTGTTTTATTGAGCTAAGCATTCAAAAACAGGCCAAAGGAAGTGTTTGATAGCAGCAGCCTCTGTTAGAATCTGAAATGATAAAATTTAATCACCATTTGATACAAAACATAGAAAATAGAAAATGATTTACTGTCACAGGGCGTTACAGCTCCTGCTGTACAAACATCACCTGACTGTGCTGACTGTTGTGTTTGCAGCAGAGCAGCAGTGATTTTATTTGAGTTGACTGTATACGCCATCTGCAATCTACTGCATATTGTCTCCTCTGCAGATCAATGAGGCTCATAATAAGAGCTGGTCTTCACTGCTGTGATAACTGGATGAAATAATTGCACTGGAGAGAATGATCATAACAAGAAAGAAGGAATGCATTCCATTACAGGTTGTGTTTGTATTGATGTATATCGTAAAAGTCAGATCAAAGCTGTGGAGGAGATGAGTGATGGAGGCAGCAGTGATATAAAAAGGCATGCAAATGTATCGGGATGCCAAGCAACCACAATGTTAAACTGGAGGGGACTAATGATGCAAGCAGGGTTTATTCTGGACTCACCCTTTAACTGCAACACTGCTTTAACCATCATGATGCGTCAGTCTTTGGAAAAGTGTGAAAAAGGCAGCAGCACTGTGCATTTCCTCACCCATGCTAGCACTCATGCATGTGCAAGCTGCATGACTAACAAAATGTCCCACTTGTAAAAACAATGATCGATAATTAGGGATGCACGATATTTATCAGACCAATAAAATATTGGCCGATATGGGGAGAAATTATGTAATTTTTTATCAACCCATTTAAACCGATAAAAAGATCTGATAAATTAATTAAATTGGGAAATTGTTTGCAGGCCGAGTAGCCCCAAACATAGACATATATACATAGACGCCGCATTGAGCGCTGAATCGTACGTAAACGGCGCCGCCATATTGGTTCGGGCAGATCTGCCCGTAAACTAATACAAGGAAATGGACTGAACTTCATAAAGCGCCTTTCTACAAAGTTCTTTAAGTTAATGTCTCTTATACACCCATTCACACACACACTAATATATCTGGGAAACAAACAGGCACCAAAAACAACGTATGTAACTTTTAAAGTGATGATTATAAATGTTTACTCCTTATGTAAGCACCAAACCAACGTATGTATTTTTCTAATGCTGAGTGTTTACAGCTACTAATGTGTGTAACACTGTTACTGTGATGATAAATATTGAAATATATATATTTAACATTTAATCTGTGTCTATAATAACCAGATCCTGAAATGTAGATGTGACATGAGGGTTTTCTGAATAAAGAGCATTACACGTAAACATATATACATACATATACACACACACACACACACACACACACACACACACATTTATATATACATATATATGTTCATATATATGTAAACACTCAGCATTAGAATTAGGGCTTTACAATCTGTACATTAGCAGAGACATAGCAGGAGACATTAGCAGAGACATAGCAGGAGACATTAGCAGAGACATAGCAGGAGACATTAGCAGAGACATAGCAGGAGACATTAGCAAAGACATAGCAGGAGACATTAGCAGGAGACATTAGCAAAGACATAGCAGGAGACATTAGCAGGAGACATTAGCAGGAGACATTAGCAAAGACATAGCAGGAGACATTAGCAGGAGACATTAGCAGAGACATTAGCAGGAGACATTAGCAGGAGACATAGCAGGAGACATTAGCAGGAGATATTAGCAGAGACATAGCAGGAGACATTAGCAGAGACATAGCAGGAGACATTAGCAGGAGACATAAACAGAGACATAGCAGGAGACATTAGCAGCGTTGTTTCGCGCTGAAATAGAACTTTTGACACAAAACAGCAAAGATACTGTATCGTTTGCACCATGATGAGACACATATCTTTGTAATCAGCGGAGTCTCTCCTTTTACGCGACGTTTGTGTAATTTGGTTGAAGTGGTGAAATTAGCAGAAGCACTAAAGTGGACATGCGCTGTTTTGTGTTTTTGTTACATGCCCAGATAATTGCTTGGGGATTGAACTATGTTTCGTCTGGGTAGCAATGCTTGGTAGAGCTTTTAGCTGAGTTTCTCCCCGTCATTTTGGTATGCTACATGTTAGGATTGGTGCTTCCTACGGAGAACTTTCAGGTTGAAATATGAAGTTATCGGTATCGGCCATGAGAAGCAGGAAATTATCGGTTATCGTATCGGTTGAAATGTTATTATCTCTAATGCTGTTAGTGGTTAAAAACTCCACAGGGCACTGTGGATAATGTAGTCTTAGGGTGTATTCACTGCATTTGCTGTATTTTAGTTCTGGTGTGGTTCCTGTTCACACTGACTTTTTACAAACAAACCAAGACCACCATGAAGTTTATGACAATTCTTTGAGAGACTGAGACTTTGACTATAGAGACTGAGAGGTAACTCATGATTGGATAGTTCTGACAACCATCCTGGTCAACCTGCATTATCAGGAACAAATTCTGGTCGCTGACAGGACAGACGTTTATGCAGTACTGGTGGGCGGATCAGTCTAAAATATTGATAGTATCAGTACCAACGTTGGTATCGGTATTGATCAATACTTGTGCGATGAGATCAATACTTAAGTTTCAGTTCTCTTTTCTACACTCAGTACAAAACTCCCGTTGTGTAACTCCCCGAGTGTAACTGTTCATCACAGTTGTAATTTAAGCAGACTGATTAAACATAGACTATTCAGACAGTCATATAATATATTCAGCCGGATGAAATGAATCTAAATGAATTATTTTACTGGAACTAAAAAAATAAATTCCTATATAAAGATATATACCTGTGAACATAGCTTTATGTAATAACCCTTTTGTGTTAACTGTCAAAGGAACATTAGTATTCCTATATGCATTCCAAAATTTGCATATTGATGATGCATTCACTTTATAAATTATGATGCATTGCTCTCCCCTACACAAAAGTAGATAAGTGTTTTTCTAAGTAAAAAGTATCTGTATTGGTATCGGCAATACTGGCCCTGTATTTACTTGGTATTGGATCGATACCAAATTCTGTAGTATTGCACACCCCTGTTATGCAGTACCTGACATTTTCCTTTATGTCCTTTGGTGTCACAAAGAGCTCACGGAGAAATAACAGACTATACGCATTAATAATATTAACATGTTATCAATCATGATTAACAGAGAATGGTTGAAAAGGAGGGGACTTGTAGAGTCATGCCTCAGAGCTAATAACTGTTGATCGCTGTCGCACACTTTTTATTAGACTTCAAGAACTGACAAAGTACACAGAGTACATACAAGCACAGTTTGACCTTTTCATCTCTGGGGTGCCAATTTAATATGTTGCATTTCTTATTCTAGAAATATTGGGATTCTATATTTGGATTCATTCAGGTTTTTTCCACATTAGACCATGGGAAAAGGTCGATCATACACTGTTAGCGAATGTATTTCACACCCCAGTGTCCATTTTAACTGAACAAACAAGGTAGGTGTGAAATTAGTCATCTCAGTTACACTGTAAAAAAATAAAAGTCTGTAGATTTTACTGCCAAACCATGATAGTAAAAGACCGTAAAATATGTCATTAAATATTAGTGTTTTGCTGTACAATTAACAGTCTATAATATAAAATAGCTCTGTAGCCCGGATGTTGAACTTGTCAGGAACCAGACTTGGACACAGGACTCAGGCGCAGAGATGGTGTGAGAACAGCAGGTTTTAATAAATGGCCGCAAGGTTCACCTCTTACAAAGTGGTAAAATAACAGGGCTATGAAATGTATCAAAATAATAATCACTCCAGTCGGAGGAAAAACAACTCAAACTATCTATGACTATGAAAACTCTGACTTAAACAAAAGACGCTCCAGCCGGAGGAAGTACACTCAAACTATCTATGATTATGACTCAAACTATCTACGACTATGAAAGGACTGACTCAAACAAAAGACGCTCCAGCCGGAGGAAAACCTAAAATAATAAAGGAAAGGCTAAACTGAAAATCACTCCTAAGGAGGAAAAACAAAAGGCTGAACTGAAAATTTAGGAGTAGAAAAAACCTAAGCTGAACTATGAAAAATACAAATCAAAATCACTCTTTTAGAGGAACAGCGCTAAGGTGAAAACAGGCTCGACGATAATTACTATGACTGTGGACTTGGGACAAGAGACGTACGAAACGAAACACACTGGCAACAAGACAACGGGAGACGCAGACTATATGAACACATGGAGGTAATGGGGAACAGGTGGACACAATCGGGAATCAGGTAAGACAATCAGACCGGTGACACATGAGGACGGGCAAGTGACCTGAAACGAGAGTTACCTTTCAAAATAAAACAGGAAATGACAAGACATGGAGACAGAACAAAAACCCAGCTTGACTTCACTGCAGTGTGACAGAACTGTTGACCTGCTAGTGGTTGGACTCCGTCCATACTATCTGCTGAGAGAGATCCCGCATGTCAGCATCGTTTTTGTTTGTTTGTATACTGGAGTATAGTAACAAAAAATAAATAATTTCCCCCTGGGATTATTAAAGTATTTCTGATTCTGATTCTGTTTGTTTTGTTTTTTATAGTGTAGAACAACCCCTGTCTATTGCTGTCAGATCTAAAGTCCCCTATAGCGGCTTGGACATTTTTGTGCCTGCTATCATGGATGACTTTCAGGATTTTAATTTGTTTCTTCTTTTTACTATCACATCTTCTACATTATGGAAAAAACCTTGGTCAAACCTTTGTCATTGTTTCATTGCTCTCAGGTTGAGTGTTTTCATATCAGAACAGTATTACATTTCACTCAGCTTGCTGTCAATCACCTAACACCCAAAGGAGGAAATGAAAGACTCCAGCAGGAAATAATCCCTTAAAATCACGTCTTACAAACAATCTTGACACTTGACTTTTACTTTTCATGATTTTTTTTTTTAGCCAGAGCAGCAGAACAGTTGAAGCTAGGATTGATTGTATTATGTAAGAAAGAAAAAAAAAATGCTTCAAATCATACAGTCCAACGTGACAAACGGTGAATATACTGTTGACGCTGACATCTGATCCAGCTGTAACTGATGCAAACTCACAATATGTTTTCATTTCCATTGTGTTAAATACTGCAGCTTGGTCTTCAAGCTATAACAGTGCAGTAATTTAGTGTAATTTCAGAATGCAATGGGCTCTGCAGTGAAGTTTAGGAAAAGATCTCAGGTTAAATTAAATACTTTAATTCATGTTGTTCTTTGTCCTGAGGTACCCGAATTCAATGACACATCAAAACACAACACCGGTATGTCCCGACATGATGCTAACTAACACAAAAGTGGCAAAAACTGCAGTTCCTCAAACTTCCACTTGATGCTGGCTCCAAAGGTGAGTCAGTCTCCACAAGTCCCAATGTTAAAATGTCCAACTTTTATGCCCAAATTTTTATAGAACTCACCTGTTCAAATGATATTAAGGCTTAAAGTTATGCAGAATGAGACGGTGGTTGCTTTGATTGACAGGTGCAAGGCTTCATTTCACCTCAAACCACACTCCATATCTTTGCCCTTTTTTTTTTTTTTTTTTGGACCGCAGGGAGCTGGCAGAAGCAGGACTGCCAAGATGGCGACAGCCAGAGCCACCACACTGGGCTTCTCCACAGCTCTCCAGAAACCTGTGGGAGGTGTCAGGGAGACTACGTCCATTTTTATTTTCACATGTTTGAAGGGTATGGCCACTGACCAAGTGGCAGCTTTTGACGAGTTTGGAGTGAGAATGGGCTGAAATTTAACACCTTCTCTATGTTTATCTTTTGTCTTAAGAAATTTGGGATCATATCCATTTTCACGGCAGAATTCCAATAGTGCAACGATCGCCTGTACTTTCCATTAGTTTTATTCAATCTTAATAAAACTCAACACTTCCTACACACAAGCTCCACGTTGAATTAAGTCTTCTGACTGGCTCAAGGGGCAAACCCTGCCTGTTTGGGGTGGTAATAGTTCAGTCTGTAGGAAGAGGTGTCAGTTTGCCTCCTACCCTCAAGCAAAGCACCAAACCTCTAACCGCTTAGACCTCTGACTATCTAACATCTCTCTGCAATTAATGCATATCTATAGGTCCTGTGTGTGAACGTGTGTAAAGAAAATTAATAAATCAGCCGTGTGGAAAAATGTAATTTTCCCATGAGGGATTAATAGGTCGGCTTTTGATTTAAAATATCGGTAACACTGAGTTTCTCTGCTTGAAAAAAAAAATGATGATGTGGAAGTGAATTCATTTGGAATACTGATGAAATTAGTACTTCAGAAAATAGTCCAGGAAATTCCAGCCATGTTACACTCCACTCACCCCACAAAAGGATAAGAAGCAGTAAAATCCAGTAAAACAACACTTCTCATTACTTAGCAGGCCAGTTTTGACACCATGACGGACTCTTATGTTCACAGTCTCTTAGATTTCTAATCTCTAATCTTGTAGCCTGAATTATTCCTGCCCTTCAAATGCCAAGCACCTTCCTGTGATGCAAGACTCCAGCCAAGGCTTCATTCACACCCACTACCTCCAAATCACCATGCTGTCACACCTGAAACCATGGCAACAGGCATCACAGTCTCCCAACACACTCAAGCACTTACATACTTACATGCACAACTCATTAAAATGCATTGGCATGCACATTAACATTCCTATATTTTTTAGGATTAGTGACTGCTCCCTTCATGAGTTGGCAGGGAGAAAAAAAACACAGCCAGGTTAAGCTGCAGTGGTAATTATGAGGACTTTGACTAATAGTTGAGATGTACCAACACTATCTGGTTAATAGGTAGTGCTCATATTGCTGTTATTTTTGGCTTACATCAATAAATAATGCCGGAGTTTATTGGTGTTGTTTAAATAAATGAACTATTTTGAAATTAAATCAACTGCAGCAGTTCATGCAGGAGCAGACAGTCTTTGGATGAAAACAGTAAAATAAAAGGATCAGTTTGAAAGTTTTTCTCTGAGAATAAGTCTGTCTCCACTGATATTACACATGAAGAAAGAAAGAAAAAGTGATAGGAGGTGTTTTTGACCTCTGGGAAGTGTGTTTAACCAGATGACCTTTCACTTCCAGGTCAAACTGAAAACACATGAGGCTCTCAGTCTGAATTTGTTCACATTCAGACGTCATTTCATGTATAAGAATCTCTGTTGCTGTCTCAAATGTAGTTACACAATTCCTTGCAATTCATCTGTTAATGTCACAATTCTGTATTCGAGAAGTCTGCTCCTACAAATGTGTGCCTGTGCACTTTCACAGATTGACTTGTAGACTGAACAGAAATCAAATGTGTCTTGTCCTCACTCAAACCTTTGCTGTCAGCTCTGGGTGTGAACTGTGGAATTCTCTGCTGGCGAATCTGACATCAGTTGAGGCTTTAAGTGAAAACATCTGTTTAGCCTTGCTTTTACACTGAATAAGTTATAACTAGTCTGATCAATTATGTACAATACTTCTCAATCTTACAAGATTATAGTTATTAACAGGGTCAGACTGGGAACAAAATTTGGCCCAGGCAATCTTCGATGGGACGGGCCCCATTTTTCCAACATCAGAGTATAAAGCCATATCTTATTTGCTGAGAGGTTGTCATGTCAATCATCCTCAGCAGCAGCCTTTTCTTCTACTCTCCACTGGAACCTGCAGCTCATCTGTCAAGACTCTTTCCTTCTCCCCCTCCTCTTCATTTAGGACCGGCAGATTGTTAATGCCATCACTGCAATGAGTATGATTTTTATTTCTTTTTCTTTTGCAGCATTACCCTTTAATTCTTTCTTTTCCTTTCTGACCTTTATGCTCCACCTTTTCCATTAACCTTTTTGTCATTTGTCCATTTTAATTGTATTTTGGATTCTAACGCCATTCCCTTTGTTTTGATTAGATTTGCTGCACATGTACTGACAGAACCAAGATCACATCTCTCCCATTTTGGCTTCCTTGCATTGGCTACCTATTAAATATAGAATAGAATTTAAAATTCTTCTCCTTACTTACAAAGCTCTTTATGGTCAGGCACCATCATATCTAAAAGAGGTAAAAAAAAATATTCTGCCTATTAAAATGATGTTTTGTGTCATGAGATAACTTTTGTTATGCTATATACTGTAAATAAAATTGAATTGAATTGAACTCATAGAAAAGACATGTGACAATGCTGTTCTGTCAACCTCTCAGACATGAATATACTGATATGTTTTCATATTAAGATGTCCATTGGTCACTTGACTGTTTTGCAGCACATCAATGTTTAGTTACAGTGTCATCACAGGCATTAATATTAACATGCTGTGGGTGTATGTGCATGCTTCCCATTCTGTCCTCTGTTTAACCCCTTTTTGTTCTTCTTGACAACACTCCCTCACAGAGGAGATGGAGACTTACATTAAAGAGGATTAAAAGCCTTCAGAGTACATTATACAAAGCCTGATCCATCCGCTGGAGTCTCACAAGATTAATTTGGGTTCAATAACAATTCCAAATGTCACTAAATGACTCATACAATGCCAGTGTGGGACAGTATTGACAAGAGGGATGTGTAATTATGATAAGCAAGGAAAATCAAATTTATCATCTGAGAATTTTAATGATTAATTCAAATCATTTCCCCACTTTACTGCCAGAGACAGAGAATGGGTGGTGAAAGGAATATTAGAAGAATTACCAAATGGAGCTCTTGCATTTGAAATGAATGATGTATTAGTTTAGAGGAGATTGGAAAGACTCCTTTGTCCTCATAAAGCCACAGTTACCAGCAGTGATTATACAAGCATTTGCCCGACAATCCATCCTCCTTCTTCCAAGTGCTTTGTGATTTGTATTCACTTCATACACATGAGCTATGAAATGGTCATCATTTTAATAAAGGTAACACAATCCATCCACTACATTAACTTCCTCCCACTCAGCAGTGACAAATTAAATAAAACAATAAAGAATCTGAGCAATGCATGGTTACATGGTCTGAATGTATATTAACCATGCATAAACACAGACTAGTTCCTGAAGGATTTCCTCATTATTGTTGATTTTGATCCCCAAGAGTATATCTTCAAGGAAAACACTGACATTGGTAGGAACTTATCACTGTACCATAACAGTGCTCTCTTTAAAGACACTTCATTTTGATTCCACTCATTTGGCAATGGATAGTAAGATTTACAGTTGTAAATCCTGCCAGCACTCCCAGGAGGATCTTCACCTCAGTGTCCAGTGATTGTTGCATTACTAGATTTAGAGAATCGTCTGGATAACTGGGCCTCCGTATAAACCCTCAATATGAATGAGTTCATCAGCGAGACCGCTCCAATGGACCATTTGACCACTTACCACCTTGAGGTCTTTGAAACCATGAGTTTGAAACCATGAGTATGAATAAAGATTGCATTAGTTTAACACACAGCTGTGTCATTACTAGTCCTTTAAATAATCCAGACAGCCAGTAAACTATTTTATTAACGTTAATTAAGCATTTAAAATAGGACTCATAAACACTTGTAAGGTGTGGTCAAATGCAACTCAAATGGTTTAGTTTTTGTCCATGGTTGACAAAACTTATTTCAACCAGTAAAAGCATTTTACTTAAGCTGTTTTGACTTTTATTTTGTGTTCCATAGCACTGGCTGGAGATTTGATAGTTATTTAGATTTACATGTTTTTTTTTTTAATCTGAAATCTTTGACCAATAAGAGCCCTTAGACAAGTTGCAGAATGGAACCTTGAGGAGTTGACGAGGGGGTAGAAATACCTAAAGGTACAGAGGACAACATCTGAGAAGACACGAGCAAAACCACAGTCTGATTCATTTTTGACTTAAAAGAAGAAAAAAAAGTTCACTCAGTCCAGACTGTTAATTAAATTATCTTGCTTCGCAGTCCTCCAAATCCAACATGTTGGCACCGTCACTGGAAACACTTTGAAAATTTCTCTGTAGTCCAAGTGAAAATTTCTAGCGATTGTCAGTTGGACTATTCCTGGAGCATTGACAGAAAGAGAGAGGGATGTTGTGTTTAAACGCTCCAAAAAGTTCATGTGCAGTTCTCCTCTTTTTAAGACAGCAGGCTGTTGGCCAGATTTCACATGTACAATTTCAAATCCTGTTTGACTTGCTTCTGCTTTTTTCTCTTTGACTGAGGCAGTGTACATGCCATCTGTCTTGCTTGGCTGTGTTGATGTCATGTTGCTGTACAGACCCTTAAACAGAGCTGTAACTCCAGTATGTTCTCATCTGCAGGTCGTACAATACCGATATCTCAACCGGCGGTATTGTTCAATAGACATGCGAGTGGTAGTCTTTTATAGAGATTTACCAGGTTTGCAGTTAACTCTAATGTTAACATATTAGATGGCTACACAACAACAGTTCCGGCCATGCATTGACCCTAACGTTCTCCTACCTACTGCAATGATGAACGCTTTGTGCTTTGAAGGCCAAAGCGTTACACACATTTTTCACCCAAAGAAGGATTCAGGGCGGACCTGCTGTGTGGAATATTCCCCACTCTAAATTCCATTTTTAAGATTTTCTTTTGATTAATATCTCCTATGTTCCTACTCAAGACTATTGTTTATGCAGAATCCATCGATTTCTAATCAATTCACCTTTATCGTCTCTCTGTCAGGTTTCTATAGGGAATACTACATACTGCAATACGTGACTTCACCAGTGTTACCATGGCAATGAATGCCAAAACCACTTTTGTCAGATAGAATTAAAGTCAATATTCACAGCTGCCCCTGTTGATCTGTGATATATTACACAATGATAAGTTTATATACATAATTATGGGATAGTTGTGATGTATATAATAATGTGTGCAGACCAGTGGACGAGCAGCTCTTACAATCCATTCTCACACGTTTCATCCAGCCTTTACTCATGTCCCTTTCGCCTGTCAACGAATGTGACTTCAACTGTGGCAAAGTACAATACAATGAGATGAACAGTGTGGGAAACAACAAACTTTGTAACTCAAGTGAATGTAAGTTGTTATTTTCATCTCTGCCAACAACATCTGTGCAGATGAAAACAGAAAAATGAAGATAATCAGGAGCAGTGGACAGTTCCCTAATCTCCTAGAAGGAAAACAACAATTGTAACAGCCGCTATGTCTCACCCGGTTTATTCTTGTGTGTGTAGTGTTTTGTTATGTTGTATGCAAATTCAGGTGTGTGATCTCCAGGCTCCGATTGGTCCCAGGTGAGCAGGCATGGTCACCAGACTCTGCCCTTCCTGGTAGCCAAGAGGTCCAGGATTGGAGCAGCACCTTTGACAATCTGAAGGAGACAAAACCACCTGGTTTTATGTTACTTCCTGATACCCCTTGTGCTGGGTCGTAACATGCTATATACATGTAGTTTGTAGGGCATTGTGTTGGTACAGGATCACAAAAAGAAAACAAAGGACTCAATCTCCAGCACTGCATTTTGTCTACACGTCATTTTCAGTGCTTTTTAGCAGCAGGTCATTTTTGAGTTATGTAAAAAAGGTCAATGATGGATTTTTTTTTTTGTTTGCTCACTCTGTCCTCACTTTGAGTGTGTGCTGATTCAAAACGATCTATTAAATATAAATGTATTAATATACCTATATTAAGACATATTGCTAAATCAAGACTGAAAACATTAAAGCACATAAACTACATTTATGTAATGCCCATTGGTATTGTATATAGCTTTTATGATTTTTAATTAATTGTATAGTATTATTTAGATAGTATATAAATAATATGTATAATAAATAATTTTAGATATGCATACTTTAAACACCTGAATGGTGGCAGAATCACAACATTGAATAAACTTAGAAACTAAGCAATGTGACCATCTGTGAATATTTGAATCTCCACTGTTTACCTTTCCCATATTGGAAAAGAAGCCGACTTTATTTGCCAGCAGAGAGCTGAACAACATTGAGGCAATCAGCTCCTCACAGAAAGAAGACAGACACCATAGCAACGGCAGAAAGTTTGAGTAGTTGTGAGCTGGGAGCAGCAGCGGCGGCGGCGGCGGCAGCAGTGCTTGTGTTGAGTCGTTGGACTGGAACAGATATACGTTAATTGGAAGTAAATCTGACAGCTCTGGGGGAGAAATGAGGTACGGCAAAGAGAGAGGGGGGGGAGGAAGCAACACCATCAGCAGACACCTAGACCCAGGAATGCATTAAGCAGTAAGCTCCCAGATCTGAAGAGGGTACTTCAAACATCTTGTCCTCATTATGTATTTATTGTTTGTATTATAGCCTGTATTTCTCCCCACTTTGTACATCAAGTCTGAGTAAGAAGCAGGGGGTGCACCTAAGGTCTACATTCACAATTATTTCCAGGGAGCTTTTCTCTAAAAAAAAAAAAAAAATAGTTATAAAGTTATTTTGTTTAACTTTGAACTTCACAGACAGCTGGCGATTCTAATCAGGAACAAACAGAAGGGTGATGCTTTTCAGACAGGAGAGCGGCAGGAATGGGGGGTAGCGATGGGTGGATGGTGGGATGGGGAGGCTTGAGCAGGGAAAGGATGGGGACAATGCTGAGTGAAAGGGATGCTTTAGAGTTTTCAGGTCAGACTGGGTGTTTTTGAAGCTGACAGCCTCCCCTACCATCTAAAAGAGCACAGTGGGAAGGCAATGAAAGAAGGGGAGAGGGGCCTGCTGCCAGGAAAGCCGAGATAAAAGCACTGGGAGATAATACAGAAATATTAGAGGTGTGTGCATCTTATGTAGGAAGATCATTTGTCACAAAGCAGCTTTCTGTTAATAACTAGTTCTAAACGCAGCAGTCATTTTCTCTCATTAACTTTAATGGAGAGGGAAACAGATAAGCAGATAGGTCTAGTGAGATTCTGTTCTATTAAAAGATTGGTTAGCATGATAGATACTTTAATAACAAATGTGTAAGTCTAATGCCACCCCTCAAGGCTGTAATCCCACTAATCAAACAGACATTATTTTTCTATTCTTGAAGGTTCACCAGGAGAGACGCTCAGGGTGGTGCTCAAAGAAAAGTTGCTAAATTAAAGGACATCTCTATCATCATGTGAGTTTATCTTCTGGACAACACGAATCTGTTAGCTATCAATACACAGCGAAATGTGCCAGGTTAGGTGAGCATTCCTATAAAAGAGCAGTATTCATGATGTTTTAACCTATCATCAAGTCCTGCAGTAAGAACCAGGCGGTGCCATCATAAATCTTCTGAGCCCTCTGAGGTGACACCATTCTCCAGCCCTGACCTAACGTGTCTTGAAGCTGCCTATAAATCCTATTCTCATCCAAGCAAAAAAGCAAATATTCTGCAGCCTTATATCCTTATCATATCTGCTCAGTTCAAACTACCTCGGCATTATCCTCCTCCTGGAACCCCGAATATCCTGACCAAACTTCCACAACAACCGATAATGTAACTGTTGGTGTCATGACAGTAGATAAAAGGTGGGAAGTAGGGGTGTTAGGAATCAAAAGCAGGTTTGGTTAATGATGTAGCCATGACAGCCATCAAATCAAATCAAATCAATTTTATTTGTATAGCCAAAGTCACAAAGTACATTTGCCTCAGAGGGCTTTACAATCTGTACAGGGAGTGACACCCTCTGTCCTTAGACCCTCGGTTCGAGTGAGGAAAAACTTGCCCACAAAAAAACCTTTAACAGGGAAAAAAGGTGGAAGAAACCTCAGGAAGAGCCACAGAGGAGGGATCCCTCTCCCAGGACGGACAGACGTGCAATGGATGTCACGTGTACATGACAAATCAACACAAACATATTGTACAATTACAATGACAATGAATTACAATGAATGATAAAATGACAATGAATTACAATGACTGATAAAATGATTACAGTAGCAGTGGAACCTGTGATAGAGATAGAGAGACACAGATGCACAGCAGCAGCAAATCATCAACTAACTATAAACTGTAATGGAGATATGGTAACAATAATGACAGTAATAATATGTGTAGTGGACGTCATGCAGGATCACAGCAGCAGCCACGATCCACGAGACCCTGCTGGACGAGAGAGCACAGAAACTCCAGGGAGGAAGTTTAGTTAGTGACATGCATTAATGAGACAGGTATGTTTACAGATGGAGAGAGAGAGAGAGAGAGAGAGAGAGAGAGAGTTTTCAGTAAGGGAGACGTGAGATGCAACCTTTCCTCATTAGGCTGAAGTTGTTCTGTTTGGCATCTGCTGCTTCATTCGTGCTTCACTATCATTGGCTCCCAGCTGTGTGGGTGTCAGCTGACTAATAACATCCAATCCTGATCTTGCACGTGTACAGTACTGCCTGACACTTTTAGTCTGGTGCTCACTTTTAAACTGTGCTTTACTATAGACTGTATAAAACATGGACATAGGTTTCTAAAGAGCCGTTTTGAAGTCCTGCCTCCACCGCCTGCCCACAATGGGTGAAGAGGTGAAGTGTGGGTGGAGCTGAGGCAGGCTGAATGAAGCCTGATTGCTTAAAATAATGATTTGCATAACTTTAAGCCTTAATATCATCTTAACAGGTGAGATGAAATTAGCTACAGAGACCAAAACTGTTTTTTGTACCAGGCTGTAAACATGTTTATTTCTGTGTAAACCTGTTTGCTATAAATTGATTTATACTTGAATGAATGAATGAATTCAAAGGTCAAAAATGACAAACAGACCTTATTGTCTAGGCATCTTTAATATTCTCAGCAAAAAACATTATCAATCATTGTTTTGTTGACATGAACAACTAAGCAAATATTTAGTTTTAATTTCATTGCACCAGTATAACTTAACTGGGCCATGTAATTGCAATAAAGATTTTACTAATCACTTGTAAAATGTAGCTAACACGGGTCAGTGCAGCCTCACACTCCTTTTCAAAGTCCGTTTACACATCGAACACAGAGTCTGTGAAAACAGAGCGCTGAAGATGATGTCATCACCATGACCTTATTTTTTTAACATAAAACCCTGCTTACACATTTGCAGCCCTGTGAAAGATGGAGGCATTTACAGGGTGAATTATGGAAGTGTAGGCTCCAGCAGCATCACAGACTTGACATGATGCAGATTTCTTTTTCTTGCTTGTGGCATTTGTACTTTACTTCATTGGGCTTGAATTTATCTCCTTAATTTGTACTTAATATTAAGATAATGCATATTAATTTAATGGTTGTGGCAATGATAATATTGTCTTTTTACACTTGCACTGGGGAGGCATGTGAGCACATAATGAAGATGAATATTTTCTCAAGCATTTCATTAAATGCAGAATTACTCAATCATACATAAACCTGGCAGTCAGAGTGTGGCAGTTCGTATGCACTGAGAAATATGTTTGTTTTCCTCTGTCGTCTCACTCCCCGCCCATCGCCTCCCCCTTATCTCACCTCCTGATAAACAGAGCTGAGATCTAAACCAGTGTCACAGGAAATGTGTTCCAGCGCAGGTACTTCCCTCATTTAGTTCATGTGAATATTTGATAGCAGATATGTGGCGCAGCAGTTTGCCCCCAGTTGTTTTGTGTTTGTTTAGCTGCCATGTGGTTACACACAGACAAACGCTCCACACATCCTGACAGGGACTTGGCAGGATACATCTGCCAATTTGTTCTCAACGCTCATGAAAATATTTTATTTTGACCTACTTGAAATATTAATAGAAACACTGTGTGGCCACATTTTAATAAACATGTCATTTCCAAAAATGAGAGATGAAAGAGACGTGATAAACTCTGTTGTTTGTTTTACTACAATATTTCTGGGGAATTAATAAAAAACATTTCAATATAATAGCAATACCGCTCACAGTCTTCATGTTTGGTGAGGGACTTAAACTAAAATATCAGCCTAAAATCAGGTACGCTCAAGCAACACCAAGAGATGTTAAAATGGGTTTTGCTCCCTTAAACACAATATTAACATGGTTATTCATAAATCTAGATTCCAGTGCAGTTAAACAGTGTTCCAGGTTAACAAGGTACATTATTTATTTTTGCATTGCACATCTAGTTTTATAAGTGTTTATTGTAAAGTTTTATTTGGTGCAGTGATGTGCTTCCATCTCTTTTAGTTTTCTGTTGTATTAAAGGCATTAAAGGGCTAAGTGCTACTGTAGTTCACTTGCATGTGTGCTTCACTGTGTGCTTTTATGGAATGTTTTGATCTGGTTCAAACTGGTTTGTGTGTAGTGGTGATTTAGGCAGAATTTGCCTTCCTGTTTTGTGAAAATGTCCTCTTTTTATGCATAACTCCACACTGACTGTGCAGCCTACTCCGTTCTGTTCATTTCATTTGGATTTGATTTATGTATTAGCTCTATAAATGAATCCCCTATAGTGCAATGGAGACCAGTATTTTATTGAATACATTGTCAATAATATCTATATTTCGTTACAGCAGTGTGTCTGTTCCAGTTTATTCTGGGTTAAAAAAGACGAAGAAGAAGAAGAATAGAACTTAAAAAGGACTAATGTGATTGCTGAGATGGGGGAAGTGTCAAATGGGATATGACTACAGCAAGTCTGAAAACACGAGGAGATCAGACCGGTTGGTGAGTTTCCATTGTGTCACAATAATAATTGTTTTTTTTGGAGGGGGGGTCTTACACAGATTCATTAATTCATTTGTTCCACATCATCTAAATTAAATTGTTCAGTGACTGCACCTGAAATAACCTGTTGAACCTTCAACCTGTTGTATATATTATTAGTAATATCACAGCATCCCCACCTATGCAATTAACCCAGAGTACAATAATAATGGCCAAACTGAACAAAAATCAGTTGTATCAGAGCAGAATTATCTTGTTCAGCCATGGTGGTTCTGTCTGTAGGGAGGGTTAAAAAGCTTGAAACAACCTTTTTATACCACATGAGATATCTCATACCTCCATTTAAACTGATTTAAGAAGAAATGCAAATCAAGTGTAAGAGCACAGAGACTTTATTCATTTTTGTGAATGCATTTGTCAATCCAAATAAACAAAGTTGGAAGAAGCATGAAGTGCCAAAGTTAGTTTATAGCACACATTATAGCAACATAAACCCATCAATCTTCTCTTATAACACAATTTGTGGGAAACACCACACTGATCCTCATACCTTCTATATCAGATGTTGGTTGGGTCGCCGATCAAGACATGAGAGATGTGTCAGGTTTGAATTGATATTTTTGACTCATACAGATTCCTAAGTCGAGGGTGCAGCAGGTGAAGCATAACTTGAACTTTATTTTTAGGTGTTACGTAAACTTCCATGAAGTGGGTGGGTGACGAGACTGTGACCCTGTTTTTTTTGTAACTAATTATGGCTTAGTCCATTACCATTCTAAACGTACACCTACAGCACAGCTGAAGTGGCGAGTCATGTTGGGTGTATTTTAAATCGCTTTGATTTCAACTTTGTTACAACTACTTTGCAGTTGTCACTAATTATTTACTGGGATAGTAATTAGTACTTAGACAACCTTGAGGAATTCAGTGAAGCTCAGTGGACAGACTATGCTCCAAGGAAACCAAACACACCAAACACAATGTCAGGTGTTTGTCTTATATTTCATTTATAATAACTATAATAACTCTTATTTCAGTACTTTATGATTCTTTCCAGCAAAAGTTACAATGCTGCCACAGAGTTAACTGCTGAGATCTGTGACATCAAAACAGAAAACTAATAGAGGTGCTCTGAGCTCACAGTCCAGGCAGCCCGGCTAACAAACTGAGCTAACATTAGCTACAGCTACAGCTGGCAGCAGTTTACTTTATGTCGATCAGGAAAATCACAGAAAGTTGAGGCGGAGTGATCTTAAAAAACGAAAGACATGCAGTCTAATATAACAGGCAGATAGTCCCTGTCCAAAGATGAGTCTGAGATCAAAGCACACAGTTCAATGACCAAAGGTATTTTTTTGCGTGTGTGTGTGTGTGTGTGTGTGTAGAGGAGGCATCTCCATGTTCCACATAAAGAGAGAAAAGATGATTTGTTTGGGTGTGTGCTGGACTGAAAGGTCAATCTCTTAGCCTCCATCAGCAAGACTGGCTCTTTAGAGGCAAAAGGCAAAGGTTGTTAATCAATAGCATTTCAGATTGGTCCCAAAAGTCTGTTGTGAGTCTGGAATATCGCTGCCACTTTGATTACCCCAATGATTAATTAAAACTTATGTATCCTGCAATCAAACTGAGCTTAATCAATACAGAGTGCACTGGCTGTGCCGAGTTCATCTTTCATGCTTTCACTAACAAATATCACATCAAAACTTTTTGCTGCGCACTGCACTCCTACACTGCCAGCCGTAGGTCAACACACACACACACACACACTCACTCACACAGGCTGTTTAGACTGCATCAACAGCTGTTGGTGCTCCAAATTCAAGAATTGTCATCTTGAAAACTTAGTAGTAGTAGTATCAATGTCATGTAGAAGCAGGTTGAATTTTAAAAACTTAAAACTTACTGTATAAAGACAATTTAAAATATATTATTTTACAAAAAAGTGCACATTCCACTGTAAGGGTGCTTTCACACAGGCAGCACTTAGGTCCGAGTACGGTGCAGGTGGGTCAGTGTGAACGCAACAGTCGCTCTCTGGTACAGTCTAAAACGGCTGTACCCAGACCGGTCTGAAGGGGTGGTCTCGGTACGGCTCCAGTCGAACTCTGGTGCAGTCCGTTTGCTCTGTGAATGCAGCAGCACTCCAGGCCGCACCAACTGCCTGGCGCAACTGCTCTCCGTGGCTCCATCATTTACCTGGCCACGGGAGTCACATTACGTACATGACGTATGCGACCACACAATCGTCATGGAAACACAACGTTCAGTCGATGCAGCGTTTGGACCAGCATAAAAAAAGCATATGTGAACACGGACCGCACTAACTTAAGAATGATAGAATGTATCATTTTCACTTCTGGTACGGACCCCTGGACTGCATCAGTGTGTGTGAAGGCACCCTAATTTTGTATAAAATTACAATAACTGTAGCATATTTTGGCAGTAATTTAACCATTTACCCTTAAAACTACAAACAATGAACAATAATAAGATTATATATATATATATATATATATATATATATATATATATATATATATATATATATATATATTTAAAGGCAACTTGACATGTCTTTTTCATATTCAATTTCATGTTTTTTGACTGTACGTATACAGTGGTCCCTTGTTTATCGCGGGGGATATGTTCTAAAAATAACCCGTAATAAACGAAATCTGCGAAGTAAGTTTTACAATTATTATCCATGTTTTAAGGCCGTAAAACCCCTAACCACACACTTTTATACACCTTTTTACACGCATTTTGTACAGTACTCCCTTAGTTAATCAGAACGCAGAACACGTGTGGTTCTCCTTAGCCAATTTAGGACGCAGAACACAATGCTCGTTCATACTGTACAGTACGCTGTAAAAAAAAGCATGCAAAATTACACACATAAAAAAACGCGAAACAGCGAGTCTGCGAAAACTGAACCGCGTTATAGTGAGGGACCACTGTATACTATATAAACATATATATATGTGTGTGTGTGTGTGTGTATATATAATATAATAAAAATATAATATTTTTGTATTATATACAAGAAAGACTAGAAACGCATTTCATTCACTTCATGCAAACAGACTATGCAGATTCAAGAGACTGCAGAGACTTGAGACCAACAAGTTTTGGGCGTGCTTAATGGTAAGCGTATTCTGTCTCTTCCGGTTATCGGTGTTGCTGCCACGGTGCTCTCTGCTCTGTTCACCTAAACAGATTTTCATGTATTTCTCACATCAGCGATTATTTACATATCTCTGCACTACTCTTTGACTTGTTCTGTCTGTGCACGAACAGCTCTCTGAACTCTAGTAACCACAATCTGCTAGTTTCACCAGTTTCTGTTAGCCACACTAACTAGCCTAGCTATAGCAATGGCGTCTCTCTCCTCTCCTCCTCTCTCCTCTCCTCCTCTCTCCTCTCCTCCTCTCTCCTCTCCTGCTCTCTCCTCTCCTCCTCTCTCCTCTCCTCCTCTCTCCTCTCCTGCTCTCTCCTCTCTCCTCTCCTGCTCTCTCCTCTCTCCTCTCCTGCTCTTTCCTCTCCTCCTCTCTCCTGTCCTGTGTGCCACATGTTCAGTTACTCCTCGTCCTCCTTTAGTGATAACGGTACTTGTAATAAATGTAGTTTATTTGTAGCTCTGGAGGTGAGGGTCAGTGAGTTAGAGGCACCAACCGCTCCACGTTTCAAACAGATTTTCCCCGCTCAGCGACACAGCCGCTGAGAGGCCAACTCTGGTCATTGGCAGCTCCATTTTAAGAAACGTGAAGTTAGCGACACCGGGGGCCATAGTTAAATGCATCCCGGGGGCCAGAGCGGGCGACATCGAGTCTTTTTTGAAACTGCTGGCTAAAGATAAGCGTAAATATAGTAAGATTGTTATTCACGTCGGCGGTAATGACACCCGGTTACGCCAATCGGAGGTCACTAAAATGAATGTTTCATTGATGTGCGCATACGCCAAAACGATGTCGGACTCCTTTCTTTTCTGTGACCAGTGATGACATGTATGTATACCCAGAGTTGAGACCAGGAAGCAGAGCTGCAGTCTTACACGCTTCTCTGCGCCTCCATTAGAGCAGTTGCCCACCCAGTCCTTTAGTATAGAGACTGTGTCTGTCCCCCGTCCACCTACATTATTTAAAGATAAAACAAACAGAAGAGGAGTTTGTCATAATAACTTAAAAAATTAAATCAACATCTCCAACAGTCCAAAATAAGAGAATTAAATGTGGACTCCTGAATATCAGGTCTTTGTCATCTAAAGCTGTCTTACTCATATTCCTCGAAGTACTGGTCGAGGTGGTGGAGTTGGAGCCATATTTGACTCAAGTCTATTAATAAATCCTAAACCTAAAGTAAATTATAATTCATTTGAAAGTAGAGATGTCCGATATTATCGGCCCATATTCATTATCGGCCGATAATAGCTTAAAAATTTAATATCGGTTGATATCGGTATCAGATTTTTTAATGCCTCAAAACCCCGATAAAATAATACTTGCGTTTCACCCAAATAGTGCCTATTGGCTCCTGAAACGTTTGTCTGCGCAAATTTGATGACATCATCAAGCTGCGCCCACAAACACTAGTTGCTGCAGTGACAAACTTGCTCGCTGGCAAGTTGCAACATGTCAGTGGTTTGGAATTATTTTCAAGTGTCTCCGTCGGACGTTAAAGTTGCTATTTGCAATGACTGCAAAGCTTCAGTTATGCGAGGTGGGACCAAGATTTCTGCCTTCGGTACATCTAATTTAATCTCCCACCTCAGGATAAACCATGCAGAGAGTTACGAGAGATTTGTGCAGCAAAGCAATGAAAAGAAACAGAGCCCGGCGGGACAGAAACAAACGACTCAGATGCAGATGACGCTCAAAGAGTCCAACGAGAAAAGACAGAAATACGCCAAGGACCACCCCAGGGCAAAAGCCATCAATAGGAAAATAATCGAATGTATTGCACTGGATAACCAGCCATTCTCAATCGTGCAAGACGCCGGATTCACTAAACTTGTGGAGTTCCTCGAGCCACGCTTCACCATGCCCAGCCGCAGGTATTTAACAGATGTTTGTTTGCCCGAGTTGCACAGAGTTGTTTACAGCCACGTCGAGAAGTTAATAGCTGAGGCTGTATCAATTAGCTTCACAACAGATATATGGTCTTCCAGCGTTAGCCAGGTTAGCATGTTGAGCTTGACTGCTCAATGGCTAGACAACGACTTTGTGTTGAAGAAGTCTGTGCTTCATTCCCAAGAGTGCCGCGGCTCTCACACGGCAGAAGCAATCGCATCGGTCTTTGAAGGCATGTTTGAAACGTGGAAAATCCCCAAAGAAAATGTGCACGTAGTTGTCCAAGACAACGCGCGTAACATAGCTAAAGCTGCGTCGGAGTTTGGTGTCCCAAGTCTGCCCTGCATGGCACATTCTTTGCAGCTCGCTGTGAATGGAGGTGCCCTGTCTCAGCGCAGTATTGCAGATGCTCTGGCCGTGGGGAGGCGAGTGGTGGGACACTTTAAGCATTCGCCACTTGCTTACAGTCGTTTTGAAGACATACAAAAAGAACTCAAAATGCCAGTGAAAAAACTGCAACAAGACGTTTCCACCAGGTGGAATTCCACCTATTATATGATGCAGAGCCTGGTGGAGCAAAAGAGGGCTTTAAGTGCATATGCTGCTGATCATGAACTACCCACAACATTGACAGCATCTCATTGGGGCATTATGGAGAAGGTGATCACCCTCCTGCAACCCTTTGATCAGCTAACCAGGGCCATCAGCTCTGCAGAGGCCACTGCTGCAGATGTCATTCCTGGTGTGGTGTCACTGACACGACTGCTTGCCAAGACCGATGAATCAGACAAAGGTGTGCAAACAGCCAAACATACCCTATTGGAAGAAAAATAAACATGGCACTTTTTCCCTAAATGAAGTTGAAGTATTTCTTATTTTGCACAATGTTAACATTTGGAAAGTCTTGTTCCATTCAAGAATATATCCAGTGGTGTATTACAGTGGTGTATTAACATTAAGCATGTTGTGTTAGTTCCACAACAGGAGATATGTGATGTTACCTAAATTAGTTTTGAGTAAAAAATAACCCATATATCGGTATCGGCTGATATCGGTATCGGAAATTGAGAGTTGGACAATATCGGCATATCGGTTATCGGCAAAAAAGCCAATATCGGACATCTCTATTTGAAAGCCTTGTTCTTAGCCTCACTCACCCAACCTGGAAAACATTGCAGCCAATTTTATTTGTTACAGTATATCGAGCTCCTGGTCCGTATTCTGAATTTTTATCTGAATTTGCAGAATTTGCATCAGGCTTGATCCTTAAAACAGATAAAGTAATTATTGTAGGTGATTTAACATTCATGTGGACAACCACAATAATAGTCTTAGTACTGCTTTTATCTCTCTTTTAGACTCAATTGGCTTTTGTCAAAGTGTAAATAAACCGACTCATTGTCTGAACCAAACTCTTGATCTTGTTCTTTCATATGGCATTGAAATTGACAATATAATAGTCTTCCCACAGAATCCTCTTCTGTCTGACCATTTTTTAATAACCTTTGAGTTCATATTACTGGACTATAAGCCTTTGTGTAGAAACTTCTACAGCAGATGTTTATCTGATAGTGATGTAGCCAAATTTAAGGAAGTGATTCCTTCAGCATTGAATTCAATGCCATGTCTAACTGTAACAGAGGACTTGTCTGCTTCCTTTAGCCACTCACAAATAGACCATCTTGTTGATAGTATTACAGGCTCATTATGGACAACTCTAGACTCTATTGCACCTCTGAAAAAGAAGATAATTAAACAAAGAAGGCTAGCACCATGGTATAGCCAGCAGACTCGTAAATTAAAGCAAGAGACGCATAAATCTGAACGCAAATGGCGTGCCACTAAACTGGAAGAATCTCATCTAGTCTGGCAAGATAATCTCAAAACATACAGGAAGGCTCTCCGTAATGCCATCTAGAATAGAATTTAAAATTCTTCTCCTTACTTACAAAGCTCTTCATGGTCAGGCACCATCATATCTAAAAGAGCTCATAATACCTTATTACCCCTCTAGAACACTGCGCTCTCAGGATGCTGGGTTCCTTGTGGTTCCTATAGTTTCCAAAAGTAGATTGGGAGCCAGAGCTTTCAGCTATCAAGCTCCTCTTCTGTGGAACAAACTACCATTCTGGGTTCAGGAGGCAGACACGGTCAACACTTTTAAGAGTAAACTTAAGACTTTCCTCTTTGACAAAGCTTATAGTTAGGGCTGGCTCAGGTCATCCCTTAGTTATGCTGCCATAGGATTAGACTGCCGGGGGATACATTGTACTTTGGACTTTGGGCTATACAAAATAATAAATAAAATTTGATTTGATTTTTTAATTAGTTACGTTTTAGCATTAGCATGCTAAGTTAGCCTGCTCACTGCTGTCTTCCCTGCTAGAGTCTGCTCTGTTTTTTTACCAGGAGTGTTTATTACTGTCTGTCGCCACAGGTGTGGAGATGTTTGTTCCTATGTGTTTAAATAATGTTTTGAGTGTTAATCTCTGGGTCTGCCCAGTGCAAGCTGTTGATGCTCAATTATACAGATGCCTGCTGAATGTGATATTAGTCCATTTGGATTTAAATGTTAAACTGAGGTAATGAAATGTGGGTTTTCTGGTTACCAGAATTACAGATGTCATTTATTTTTGTGTTTCCTGTTGAACTTTAAATACTGAATCATTGAAAGCTGAAACTATTCTGTTTCAAGGACCAATTTGTGTTATTTTTTATAATTTAATTTTACTGTGCAAAATTGATAATAACATATAATAAGTTAAAAAGCTTTTCTTAGCTCACACACTGCTCATGATTTCTGTGTGTTTCTTTTTGTCACCACAGTTGCCAAGTAAAGATTTAGAGATCCAGTCCTGACTCCTGCTTTCTGCTTTTCCTTTTAATATATGACAGAGGATGACTCCCAGTGATAATGACTACTCAACCCAATGAGACACAACAGAGACTGTGGTTAACTAGAGTGGAATTACTGTCCTATTTCCATGGAGATGGGAAGGACAAATAACATTTTTCCAATCTATAAAACTAGATTTGAGCTTGCAGTTGAAGCCTGTGTAGATGGACATACTTCCTACCTGTCTCAGTGGAGATGCACTGGCATTATCACCAGATGTGCAAATGACATTTTTGGTACTTGTTAATTTGTGATTTTTTATCAGCTTTGGACAGAGCAAGGCTGACTTTTTTCCCCTGTTTCCCCATATGTGTGTGTGAGCTGCTTGTATTGATATCATGCCTGTAAAAGAGAAGACTTCAACCTGGAAAGGTTGGATCATATTTATTTCTCTGCAAAACTCAGTATATAATTGCATGAATCTATTTTGGAAAGAGAAGTGTTATCAGGATCTGTGATTGACGTGTTTAATGTTTTAATTTGAGCAAATCTTACTTTTAAGAATATAATGTTGATAGGAGTAGAGTAATGTGCTGAGTGAAATCTCTAAAGACAATATTTATCACTCTTTATTTCTGCTCTTCTTTGTCTCTCTTAGTTTGGAAGTAAAGTGGCACATTGTTGGTTTTGCAAGAAATGCTCAGTGGCTTGTGGGTCACAAGGCAGGCCCCAGCAGCCAATCAAGTGAACAGACCCCAGCAGCCAATCAAGTGAACAGATCCCAGCAGCCAAGACAGTTTGAAATGATCTGACAAGTTTACTTACAAAAACCTATGTAATTATGTCAAATTTTAATCGCCATCCCACAGGGATACGTTGCTTTTTCAGTCTGGTGAAAAAAGAATCCATACCATACATACACAAAGTTGATTTACCTTATAACAAATGTAGACATCCTTGTTTATCTTCTTTACGTTGAGTTGACTGTGGTCTACCACACAGCTTAATCCACCAGAGACATTTAGCTCTGTTTAGATGTGGTTTAGGAAATGGGAAGTTGGAGGTGAAATATACCCCATCGCCTAGCCTTTCAGGACACCTTGTATCAGAGTTGTATTACCCCTGTACATCCCTTTTGATGGCTTCTGGACGAAACCAGGTCCATCTGTCTCCAAAAGTTGTCTATAGCAACTTGTATCTTGAGAAGTTGCTTTGACACTTAGCTGCTATGCTAACGGCTGCTATGAGAGCGCGGTCAGACTGAATAATACAGTGAAAGGAAGTGGCAATTCTGTCTAAGTATCAGGCTAGCAAAGCATTCAGTTGAGTATGGGCAGCCAGCTCACACTGCATACTCAAACATTCTTGATCATTTAGTATACGTGCGGGTGTTTCTTGCATACATACATTTCTTGCCACATACTATTACATACTCAATCTGACATACTTAGTATGAATAGTACATTAGTAATACAGTATGATGGACATAAAGTTGGCCCTCTCCATATTGTCAAGTGGAAAACAAGTGATTATCACTTTAAAGAATAAAACTAGTGTAGTGTTTTCTTATTGTAAACATGGCCTGTGAAAAGAGCAAAATCTGCAATGCTTTTGGTAATAACTATGGTCCATCTATCCACCGCCAGAAATATACATTCCATATCATGTAACTATTTGAACTCCATGGTATTCAAAAATAAAACAAGTCACAGATTTGTACATTTTCTTTGGTCTGCACAGCTTCTTTTTTTTTAAACAATGTTTTTTGAGATAACATACTGATGATTACAGTATGATTATACTGCGAGTGTCATGCTTTGAAAAAGTTGATCATAGGGCAGGGAGCTATCTGGTTTCTGCTATTAGGGATTGTGACTGAAAACATGTCATTTGAAATACTTCTATTTCTTCAATTCTACAATGTTTTGGAAGTAAAACACTATTGAATGATTATATAAAGTAACTGCTGAATACCTTACATTTGCAGAGATTGCCTTAGCTGTTTTAATGTGTAATGACTTACTATCCTTGTTTTTCTGTCAAATACATTTTTTAACAAAAACATAAAATAAAAAGATTGTTTAATACCCTAAATTTACAGATATTAACTTTAAATATACCTATTAATGTATTTTGATGTACAGTGTTTCATTTTCCATGTCTTATTCACTAAAATAACTAATACTGTAAATGTGCATAAAATTCCTATTTGATTAAAGGTACATATTTTGTTTATGCATTGTGTCATTGTTGTTTTACTTGGAGAAACCACAATTATGCAGCAAATCAGTGTAGATGACAAGATGGTTTCATGAAATGACTACTAAATACCCTTAATTTAAAGGGATTGGCCTTAAATGCAGCTATTGTTTTGATGTATTTTAATGTGCTGTGCTTATTTCTCAGTCATTGTACATGAAAGAACAATAATTAAGCAGGGAATTACTCTAGATAGATGAGACCATTCCATTGTTTTTCCACTGTCTAATGGTTGTTTTTTAATATACAAATTTTCTAAAATGACAGACTACGGTAATACAATAAATTTGCAGACATTTATCTTTATTTTTTTTAACCTAGTTCATTTTATATGTTACAACTGTGTTATTGTACATGGAAGAACTAATATTTTACTATGAAATTACTGTAGATGGACTTGGCTGTTTCCTAAAATAAATGTATACCGTGAAATTACAGAAATTAATCTGAAAGTTATCTTATTTTGATGTTTTTTGACATAATATGTATGTTTGTTTACAGTACAATGGGCATTTATCAACTATAATTAATTGTAATAAATTCTCTGTATTTTTACAGTTATTGTATGTAGTTCTGTGATCTAGTTATTTACTGTAATTTTACGGTATCCGTTTTTACAGTTGTTGTTTTTTACAGTGTGTCATGGTTGTGTCTAACATACAGTGCACATTAGCACCCATTAATGTCAAAGTTAAGGCAGTGCATGACAACAGCAGGTAAGTAATATACCATATCTTCTGTGACAAAGTAACCACAATGCTGTTTTATTTAATTATGTATTGTTCATGGTTTCCCTTTTGATTGTTTTTATGATCTGGCGTCTGCACAGGTTGTTTTATTTTGAAAATTGACCATATTCTTTATGCCGTTTCTGTCTATGACTTACGGCCAACTCGATCTGCTCTGTGCTGTTTGTCACAGCAACAACCAAAAATAGAACAGCTGCATATTCTCTTGAGCACTGAGCTGCTTCTGCAAAAATATATTGAATAAAATATATATTGAACATATCAACAAAATGTTCTCTGGTTACATGTTTCTACTGTGTTCAACCAAAATAGGCAATCTTGCAATATACTATCAACTCATAGTGGCTACAGTGTTATTGAGATTTAATTTAAATCTTTCTCTAACCTGAACCAAGGTGCTTTTTTGCCTGGCCCTTACTAAAGGCCAGAGTCTGGACGTGGACGTGCTCACCATCCACCATAAACACCCCCTCATGACTGCAGTGTGTTTCATAAATGTAATGTTTGATTCACCCAAAGAAAGGTTGTCTGTATAATTATAAATGAGCAATTTTGTGACATACAAACATAATTTCTCAGAGACAGGGTTGATATATCAGTAAAGGTCTCTGTCTCTCCTGCAAAGTAGAGCACTAATTAGCACTAGTAGGACTTTGTTAGTAGGAGGATACTGAAGTGTCCACATACACTGTACATCCTTTTTTTTTCTCTCAATATTTTTACCATTTGCATGATCCATGGGTCAAGCAAACAGCACATATAGACTCATATTCACTTCTGTATGACATAGTTTAGCTCGATATGTTATTTTAACCTATTGTTGGCAGTAGTCGAGTTGTAAAATAAAACCAGGGGGGATGGTGAAATTTTTCATTTATGTGACATATTTTCCAGCGGGGGGTGTGTAATTTTGTATTTCTTAGATGCAATTTCCTGCATTCTAGTCAATTTTAGGATGACTTGCTAGACATGGCAAATCCTAAATCCCATCTGATTCATAGCTTGCATTTTCAGTTGCATGGCCTGCACAAGACAATACTATTTATCGGAAAGAAACAATAACCACTTAACTATGGACATCTAGAGATTATTATGTAAACAACAATGGCAAAATTGAGAAGACAAATTACTTCATACTCATGGTACTTGTAAATCTTTTTGTAATTATTATCTATTCAAACCTCAGCAAACATTGTAAATGATCTGAATCTTCTCATGTGAAGTAAAGTCCATTTTTATTTCAAATTCAAGAACAAATTTAAAAACAGCATCTTCCAAATGTATTAATATAAAACATAAATGTAAACTGAGACTTTTTTATCTTAAAATGGCCAGACAGAAGAAAAAAAAGATGGACTAGTCCATTGTTACTCAAAGTGGGGCAGGCGCCCCACTGGTGGGGCGCGGAGGTATTGCAGGTGGGGCGCGTGACATCGGATTTTTTTTTTTTCCCATGCGGATTTTTTTCCCCCATGCATGGGGATATTTTTCTGTTTTGCCTACGCGGAACGGAAGCGGAACGGCACCGCCGCGGTCACCGTAGCAAATAGAATCCAGTCTAGTCAATGCGAGCACTCACACCGGGCGCGGAACGGACGCGGATCAGAAGCGTCCCAGAAGCGGCTCTCGCAAGGTTTCTATTTCTTCCGCGAGCCGCGGCTGAACCGCGTAAATTTGAACAGAGCACTGCGCACCAGACAGGAAATCCGACACAGAATCAACATAATAAACTTCCGCCCCCTTTCAAAATAAAACACAATACGCAGTTCATGTAGCTTTTTACAACTTCACATCAACGTGACGTCACAACCGGTGGCACCAGGTGATCAAAGATCCAAGGGTCTCAACGAGAGACTAATTGTTGAAGTGGAACAATTGTTTTTTCATGACCATTTATCGGTGCGTGCAAGGTGGGGCGCGGCAACATCCAGACCTTCTCAGGTGGGGAATGATGGAAAAAGTTTGAGAACCACTGGACTAGTCAAAAGTAAAAGTCTATGTAGACTAAGACAATGCAGACAAATATATATAGAGGTAGGTAGATAACCAATAAGATTACATAAACAACAGTGATTTATAAAGCAGACAACACTTCTCCAATCCCCATGTTTCTTAAACTATAAAGGCAAAGCTCCAAAGAGAAGAATTATCAAATCTGTACCCTCTTCAGCTCTTGGCTCTCCTGCTTGGTTCTGCTCCATTCTCTCAGTCTCTGGGTCCCTTTTCAGCTCCAGTTGCATCATGTTGCTGCTGACTGTCAGCTGTAGAAAACAGCAGTGGTCAAGTTAAGTTAGTTTTATTTCTATAGCACATTTACAGACAGACAAATACAGATTAGCCTTGATTCCCAAATCAGTCGTCACGTTTAAAATGTTCACTCTCTGAAGCACAGCTCTGTGTGCTGCGCTCGGATTGTAGCTGTTTACATTGGCAGTTTTTTTTCCCTCAGATGCAAGCTAATGTTTCGCATTATATTCCGATGATACAGTGTGTTTAAGAGAGCCCTAAGCGGCTTTTTATCTTTTACAAAAATGCACTGGTCAAGTGTTTTCTGAAAATAAATACAGGGCCTAGTACTCATTTAATTCAACAAGCTCTCCTTACTGCAGTAGCATTAGTCAAGGATTCCTCCATTCAATAACGCAAATGTTTGCGTCATTTAGATACTTCACTACCAGCATCAGCCGGGTTCATTTCAGCCTACCTGCCTTGAATGGCACTTTTTGCTGCCTGGAGAATCAGACTTCCAGGCTGATTAAATCAAAACTAACATGAACCAGAGTAAGCTATGTTGCTAGATAGAAAGTGTAAGCTAGACTCCAAACTAGCATTCATTATTAGCTGTGTTGTTATTGCTATGTCGGTCCACAAATTAAATGAGCCTACATGTTGGTAACTGGTTGTATGATAGGCTCATAAAAAGTGACTGATGACTCTTGACTTACCTTCTGAATTGTTGTTCCTTGCAATCTTAAAACCCAAGTTCCTTAGGTCCAGCTGTCCACTCCTCTTGGCCATTATGCCATTCTTCTGGCGAGAGCCAGGTTATAAAAAAACGCCTCCCGACTGAACGGAATGGAATGTCGCCGCCTCGACCGCGTCCCTCGCTCACAGTAACCTACTATCACATAGGTAATAGGCTGATTATCATAAAGCCCCCCTAAATGTCGAATGGTAATTCTATTTCCAGTGTTAAATAGAAGTAATTTTCACATGCATTGATAAAATGCCACAAGGGATGGAAGAAGGGATGACCATTTTAGAAGAGGGATGATTTTGACCATTTTTGCCCCCCCCCCCAACTCGAGTACTGATTGTTGGTAATAAACCAGTTGTGCTATGTTGACCTATCTGTCTTGAGCTTTGAACTTTTATAATTAAACAAAGTAACTTGTTGGTTCCATTGCTCATTAGTTGTTCAGGTGTCTCTGGGTAAATGAACTTTCTTTGTTTACTTTGTTCTGTTACAGTTCAACTTTTTGAATGTGTTTACTGACCTTTTCTACAGCCTGGTAAAGTTAACTTCTATCTGTATTCTAAAAAATGAAGCAAATGGCAATTCTGGAAATGATTTACAATACAGGGGATTTGTGGTAAAGCAGAGAACTGTTAAGCTAATAATAATAGCTAATAATAAATGGAAACTATTAAATGACCCAATGAGATGGACTGGATGATTTAAAGTCCTTCATCAGTGGACAGCCAGGTTTAATAACAAAGTGATGTGACTAACCGGCATGTTTAAAATGATCATACATTACTAAATCAAGAAACACTGAATCATTTAAAATGATTCAAAAGTCGAAACAAATAAAGCATCAAATAAATGTATGTGCTCGATGGAACTTGGACAGCGCGGTAAGGGGATCACGTGAAATGATCCTTTGTTATCTACAAACAGGAACACACAGTACAATGCCACAATCACAGCTACTGTATCACTTAAAACAATATTGTAGATGATCATATGAATAATACAAATGCACATGCTTTGATTTCAGTTTACAGTTAATGAAAGCGATAAATAATGATTTCAACTGACATAGCTGCCTCAGACGATGAATTATTCAGAGATAGAGATGCAGATTTTGTCATGTGCTCAGGAACAACTTGCCTGGGGATACAAACAGAGAGATGGAAGATGAGCAAGTCGCTTTTTATTTAACATTTGCGAGTTTATCATAATTAATGTTAATTATGCAGTAATCTAAGTTATTATTCACCTTACGTTCATGTTATGTGTTAAACAAATGTTCTATGAAAGTCAGTTTTGTCAAAATTTTGGAAGTTGTTTTTGTGTTCATTGAGATATTGATTAAAATCTTACTTTTCAAATGGGTTGTACTCATTTATATAGTGTATATTAGATAGGTAGACCATGACCTTTCTTTCTTTTTTAGTCACTCTGCTCTATATGGAAAGTGTCATGAGATAACATCTGTCATGATTTCGCACTATACATAAAATTGAATTTAAGTCAGATAAATCATTCTGATGATCAATAACTGCGTTAACGGCTCGACAGGAAAGAAATCTGAGAATTCGAAATGACAGAAAATTAAATGTGGAAGTCTGATATGAACAGGAATTCTTTTCTATACAAAGTGGCCATAGCCTTGAGTGCCAGCATTTAGTCAAACAATGAAACACAATGGAATCCAACAAGCTATACCTCAAAAACATCAAATGTAAATTGGGGTCAACAGCAAGATAACATGCAACATAAAGTGGATGGTCCATGAGCTCAGTGTGAATGTGTGCATGGAATTCTGCATATCTATGAGTGTGTTTCAGTCTGAGGTCAGCCCTGACCTCCCTCTGAGAATCCATCTTTACCCCACTGATGGTATTCAAGCAGTGGCTGGCCTGTCAGACTGGCCATGGTTGGATGACTGCTGCTTAGCAACGGCAGAAAATGATGAAATATTATCCAATCTTTTTTCTCTTTTCTCTGTCTCCCCCTTTGTCTCATGATAATTATTATTGGATGCTTCTGAATCAGGTTTGAAATTCTCCATGTGGATAAGCTCGGAGAGGACCCACAGGTTTGCAGTGTGTGCGGTCAGTTTTAGTAAGAACAACAGAAATCAGATTAGATAAAGTTTAAAATGACGATCGCACAGCTCCTCTTATTTAAACTTTGTTCAGTTAATGATTTCAGGCTGTCTTGGTGTCTCTGCTTTAGTGATCTGTCATGTGCCCATACATATTCATATATTATTACTTTGATTCACACTCCATGGCCACTTTATTAGGTATACCTGTACAAAACACAACACATCAACCATGGACAAAACACCATGAATAATAACAAATTGTCAAACATGTGAATCTAGTTTTTGATTGTAATCAAAGTATTAAAACAAATTTCTCTGAGTCAGGACTTTTGCAGAATTTTTTGAAACTACAAAATGTTAACATCAGTATTTGCCAGTGACAGTATGCGGAAGAATGGCGAGAGCCTGGGCAGCGTCACCCATAGTGGCAACGCTGTTAATAATGTGCAACTTTAGGCCTTAAAGGAGAACAATTATATCCTTTTTCACACAGGTCCAAGGCACCTTAATGACATGTCTGTGAAATCCTTTGGTCAAAATTCCTCACGGATCAATCACAGTAGGCCACCAGAGTTTACCTGGGAGAGACGTGACTTACGGAGTTATTTTTGTCTCAAATATATCCGTAAACGCACAGAGAGTGATCTACAAATGTACCTTGATTTGCACACGTGTTTTGCTATGCACAAATACAAATTTCTAATTTGTAACTTTTGGTAAATTTTGGTTTTTACAAATACACATGTCTTTGTAAATATATAATTTCCGATTTGTAAAAACAAAAAAGCCATTTGTAAAACTGAAAATTCGTTTTGTGAAGCGTGATTCAACATTTGTGAATCACCATTGACACATACGCATCTCTTTTTTCGATGATGGATTTCTGAGACGTTCTTGTCGAGATCCACACAGATCCACAAACAAATACGTCGTGATTCACAAATGACCCACCCTCCTCACCACTAGGTGGCAGTGTTTTTATGGCATGTTCCGCATTTTTGAAATGGTTAAAATGTGTATATTAAACGTTATATTTATTCAGCTTTCTGGACGTAAAAACAACATTTCAAGATATATCTGGCATTGTTTGGCATTTCTACCGAGAAATGTGCGTTTTTCTAAATCTATGTTGAATGAAAGCAAATTGTGTTTTATTAGTCCTCTAGCGATAATTTATCCAACTGCTTAGTCACTTTGCAGTGGGCGTCATGGTTACCATAACACCGGCGGCGGAGACTCCTTTCCGGAGCATGGATCTATTACATCCATGTTCTGGAGTCTAAATGTTTTGGAGGCCATGATGAGTTCTGTATTTAACTGCTACACTATTCAGCCCTTCTAAACAATGTAAACTGTAATGTGACCTCATTTTAACTGACAGTATACGTTCATTCCAAAGATTTACAGCATGGACCAAATTCACCGATGGACAACTTCCACCGACAGAAACTATAAACTCATTCATTTCACCCTGGCTTCTTATATTACGCGGTTCTTTGATGCTTATTCAAAGAAAACGTAGTAAAACTTGTAAACTTGAGTATATTAAATTACAGTATAATCATTAATTTATCAATCATACAATAGGATATGAGGTCAATGCCTCGGCACCAGCGCTGGACTCAACAGCGCCAGTCGGAGTGTCTACAACGCAACCACAACACCTTAAAGTGTGTATTTGTCAGTCTACTGTGCTGACTGTGATCACAAGGCAGTGGAAGCCAAGAATAAACAGTGAGAAATCAAAACAGTTAGAGCTCTTTTTGAACAAATTAAGTCCAAATGGTTCAAGTTAACTCTGATGTGCCAACAGCATCCTCGGCATCCATCATCTATGGTCATCACATCCTCCTGCTCCTGTTAGATCACACCACACAAAATTTTTTATTTATGCATAAGTTATTGATTTGTATGCCACAACATCATAACTAGGCTACAGCCACCATAGTAACTCTGCTAAATATTGTATTTTGCTACAACACTAGGTGAGGACTTTCCAAAGTGCCCACCCACCGCAAAGTAAACATATGCCTATCGAGAGTATTCACTCTTTGCCCAAAGTAAAATGATCAGATCCATCAGGATAACAACTTCATACAATGATGTCAAATCACAGAGTATAACACTTACATCTTCTGTTTGTCAGCAACTCTCTGTGTGCAGCGTCAACATTTGCAACGGAATGTGCGCATTGCAAATGTGGCAGGCCACCTGCAGCATCCGAGCAAATTCTGTGTAATCATAAGGCAGGGGAGTTGTATCCAACTCTTGTATTGGGATCAAAAACAGGGTGTTTTTGCCATTATTGGACGCAGCTTGAAGCTGCTGGCCCGAATACCCCTCGGCATCAAGTGGCACAATAGCGAGTCTTCATTGACAACTGGCTTCTAAATCAAAACGAGATGTCAATACAATAAGACTAGTTGAGAAGTGGAGAACATTAAATCAGTCAATCAATTAGGAATATAGAGTCTGTCCGTATAGATTCTGTGATCAGTACCTGTTGCCTTGTAAAACATCCAGCGACCATGTAAAAGCTGTAGTTTGGTGAATTGATTTTCCATCAGTGACACAATCTAAATATATAATAATAAGGGTGATGAGTATCCAACTGAGTGGCAATGTCAGCAATGGACTAGCTAGAAATTGTGATTGTAAATTGTAATCAGTATTTAAAAACTAAAACCTTTGAATTATTGCTGTCCTCCAACACAGTGATCACCTTACCCTGCACGGGAGAACTCAAGTTCTTTTCCTCCCTTTGGTGTCACACTTGTGGGCCCAGGTAATGCAAAAATTGTGATGGCAGTGTTCTTGACCGAATCAGGGCTCCTTGCGGGACTGAAATATGTCATTCAAGTTGGTACAGGAATTACTTGCTTGCTACTTGATCCACACCAATGTAACGGCAGTAGTTTGTAAGTTGAACGTCTGCCTGTAAGATAAACCCTTTCTGTTCCTGCTCAGTTTACAGAGATTAAAATGTCAGAGCTTCATCTGAGCTTTGCGCTGTAGGGCGTGACAGGTGGAGACCGGGTGTTGGCCTCTGCTCGAGAGTTCAGGAAGTGGGTCTGGCCTAAATGCTCGTTACGTAACGACAGAAGCGGAATCTGACTGGTGCGCTCAGAGACAAGCTGCAAGAGGGGGGTGCGGAGGCTGCAGCGCACGCAAAATGGACGTAATTGCTGTTTTTAACACTGTGGGGGTTTGTACGCACCCCGAATTAAAAAATATTAGTGTTGAAGAGCTGGAAAAGTGATTTTTGCATAATATGTCCTCTTTAATATCGTTTGAACGGGTGAGTTTTTAGCACTTCCGCATTGGCTTCATTTTCCAGCCACAGAGGTTACCTGCATACATTTTACGTGATGGGTTAGTCATATGTTAAAACAGCTCCTCATGTAAAAAACACAACTCGTCTCTGTCCATCGCTCTTCTCTGCTGCTGAAACCCTGATCTATGCCTTCATCAAATCCAGATTAGATACTGCAGCAGCATTTTATATGAAACATCATCCAAAATCCTGAATAAACCCAATACATGCAGGACTCTGCCCCCTATCTGCTTACCCAGTCGCCTCCCATGACCACATCACCCCTGTCCCACAATGGATCTAAATCAAAGTCCTTCTTCTAACTCACAAAGCCCTCTATAACCAGGCGCTCTGCTACCTCACAGACCTGCTCCACCACCAAACTAAGTCCATCAGCCTCAACCTCTTGTCTCCACCTCACATCACAGATAGCATAGCTGCCCCCTTCACTCTAGAACAAATCAGAGACTGCACCATGTGTTGTTTAATGATTTGAACTCCTGTAACTATATGTTAAACAAACTGGTTTAGTCTGTTTTGTATTGTTCTCCTGGATTTTGAGGAAATTGTTGGTGATGCATTAGTTTCAGTTTCAGTCATAAACACCCTGGAAGGTGTTGTATTTTTGTATTTTGATGTGATTTAAGTGTACTGCTTGGTAAACTGTGTGAAGATGATTCAAGACAAGTGGGTTTTTCTGTTCCTGACTCCAGGGCTGGTTTTGTTGACATGTAGGAGTATTTCACAAAATATTCTTTTTATATTATGATTTCTGCTCGCATTCAACTTCTTATAGATGACCTGCTCACAGACAGACAGACTCACCCACGCGCTCAGTAGGAGCATTATAAATAAAGCCTAATGACAGTAAGCACATAAGCAGGAGCCTCACTTCCTCACAGAAATAACACCCTCCTGTTTGTGTTGAGGTATCAGACGCCATCCATCAAAGGGCCGATCTGTGTTTCTATCAATAAAAATGCTCATGCATTTTTCAGCATTCAAATAGTTTGCAGCTCCAGGGACGGATGTTGCATTCCTGTCTGTCTACAGGCTCTGCCACAACAAAAGAACGATTCATAAATATTAGAGCGGCGCATTCCCAGCCACCTTTTTCTCTCATTGCTCTCTCTTGATTTACTGTAGAACTATAGAGTTAGACCATTTCTCTCATGGGGGCTTTGTTGGGTTTTATAAACTCCCTGCCTGCCTGCCGTCTGTGACACTTCCCCTCGAGGATCAGCCTGCATATATTTACCATTACTTTACTGGCAGGTTATCCATTCAAGAGAGTATCTCTGAGATAAGCTACACAGATGCCTATGGTACACACAGGTAGACATGGATATAAAAGAAAGTGAGAAAACATTCATCTAAACAACAGAAAAAACAGAACAAAAAGAGTGAAATCAGACACAACTGAAAACAAAATTACGAATGTCTGTTCAAAGCATGAGTCATGACGTACTTTGGACAAACAGCTGCAACACAGCCAGCATTAATTCACATAAGTGATGCATATTTCATGAGTATCTGTGGGAATAAAAAGAATATCCTCCAGGGGGCAGATCTTGTTTTCAGCAAAATGTCTAGTTTTGAGCAACATGAACATAATTAGACATGATAACACTGTTTGCACTTTAGGAACAGTGCAGAGCTATGAATGAATGAATGGCACACTTGTTTAGAAAATGGAAAGAACATTTATAAAATGATCAATACATTTTATATTACATTATTTGGGATGAGGCGTTGTCAGATTTAGACATGTGGGATATCAGCATATTTTTTTAGGAGCATTCTTTGGACACATTCAGAAATGTCTCATAAATGACCATTACCACAGTTTGAGGCACACGGCCTCCCGCCTGTTTGACATGAGTTAGCCAACAGTTTGCAGGGTAGAGAGAAGAAACACACGTACTTGTTTCTGGATTTGTTTTGGTATAATTTGTTGAATGGTAAATAATATAATCAGGAAGGAATTAGTGGGATAATTATATTTTCATTAAGAATGTAATTAGCATAGTAGGAATATTGTACTTTTATTTATTATTTTTTGTGATTAAAATTTGCAAAGAAATGAAACGTTTAAATAACTACATGAAATGATCAAACTTACTATGAGCCATCCTCTGTGGACCACCAATTTTTGGACTACAAAACACTTCATCTGAGATACTTAGTAGATACTCCCCGTGCACAGGCTGCATCGCGATGTTTAAATACATATGTTGGCATTACCTCCTTTCCTTTGGTAAAGGGTGGTCCAGTGTTTCCTATGCTAAAGGAGATAATAAAGGAAGTGCTGAAGCTCCTTTCCTTAACAGTTAGAGAATTGGAACATCTCTTATCATGGCGGCTATGTTAACACTTCTGGGTCATTTCACTCAGTGAGGAACCTTCCTAAAAAAACTGACCATTCAACTGCACCCAGTGTCTATGTCTAATACAGTCTACGGTAACCTCCTACGAGAGGTTTTGTGGATGCAGTGAGCGTTGTAGCTTCTATGGGCTCCTAACAGGTTGTTTCCATTGTCAGTGTGTGGTTTAAATGAACTTTATGTCAAGATATTATGCAGAGTGGATGAAGGACATCATTTCATGCAGTTTCATGGCATTGCACTTGTTTCCATGTTGGAAAACGGTGCAGACACAAAGCATTTGAGGAAAAAAAACTGAATTGACTTTGAAGCACACCAATGATAGATCACACAGCATTTGCTCTTTGGCTGTTTAGCTACTGTGTTTTAAAATGATTCATCTCTGTATCTCTGAAAGATGAGTCGATTTTTTTTCTTTGTTTGTGTGAATTTAATCACTATATTGACGCAATCCTTGTCTCAGCGTGACACCTCACTTCAATTCCTGGGTCTAAATTTGCAGATGTGGCCAACATTGTTATGGATCTCCTGTATTATTTTTTACAGTGATTATGATAAACGGATGTTTCTCTCAGCCGCCTATTTCCAACCTATTCATCACTGGGCCAACAGAGTAGAAAAGATCACAACACAGGCTTTAAAAGTGGCTCACAATGGAGGCAGCAGCACAGAACTCGTACATTTACCCTTGAGGGGCTGGTGACAAGGCTAACACATAGGCACACAAACACACACACACACCCTATCTAATAAGACATCACACAATGTCATAGAATATGTCTTCTAACACACAGCCATGTCCTTTTCATTTTGCTGTTGATGACAAACAGAGTAAATTCCTGTCACATACAGTGAGGACAGTACAGACATATTGTTCTGCTGCTTCAGATGATGACTGATGTGCCGGCAAAATGCTGACTGGCCACAGACGCACACACAAGTCAACCTGCCAGGCTGTGAAAAGTCTCTGTGGCTGGTGTTGGTCTGTGTTTCCCCCCCAGAATGACACCCACTTTGTCTTTCTGGCTGTTTAATCAGGTCTTGTCTGGGCATCAGTAGAGAACTAATAAAAGTCTTTGAAAGCAAATCAGCTGAATACAATCCAGTAAAATCAAATCCTTACAATTTAGTGAGCACCTTGAACACTTATGGTGTAGTCACAGAAAATGTATTGCATGCTGCACAGCTTTGCGTTTGCTTTGTGGGGAGAACCAGACAGGGCGGAGTGATGGGGATGCTGTTTTTTCCACAGACAGCTGCTGAGTGTAGGGGAGATCTGGAAGAGAGACCCAGAAGCAGAGCCGGAGTTTCTGGAGGAAAACTAAAAATAAGTTTTAGCCAAGATGCTGCAGGGTGAGCTGCAGGCCAGTCAGACACAAAGCTAGCTGTGTGCTAACAGTCACTAGATTACAGTCGCTATAATCAACCAAGAGCTCATAAACGTCATCATAACAACACCAAACACACCACCAATACACAGCAGTGTGGACTGTCTGACCACACTGAGAACTACAGACAAAACAAAACGTTATGATGAAGCATGAATTATTAGAGATGCGTCAATATGACTTACACACAACCATGATAATTTATTAACATAATAGCAGTATATGAGATGTCACCACCAGTTGATTGTTTGAGGTGTGTGTATAAGTGAATATAGACAGTCATAATGTATTAATCCCAATCTTTAAACCTCATCAGTCAAATCAATAGTGTTCATCTAAACTCTTATAGTCTATAATGTTCCATGACTGTTGATATAGTGCATCATAAAGCATGATCTGTGTTTATGAATTGAGTCATAAAGTATTACAAATACATGATAATTCACTACCAGTGCCCCCATAACACACTACAGATATTATCTTCAGAGGAAGTGTCACAGTAGTTGTTTGCTTGTCGTCTCGTGGACAAAGCTGGCAAAGTGTGAACTCAGCCTTTTTCAGATGAGCATTATGATGTTGTTATTAAAGAGTAACACAAATAATTGTGCATGTAAAATAGAGGGAAGGATGGAGGGAACAGTCCATACAGACCACCACCTCTCTGTTGAAGGTAACATTTAAGACAATCACCCAGTAACAAAGGAAACAGTTCAATGGAAAGTTGACTTTAGAATTAGACGGACAGTTAAAAGACGAAGAAAGCGCTTAGAAAATGTCAATGTCATCAAAAATACAGAGTAAATTTAGCATATGTGTAAAATAAATAATAATAATAATTTTTATTATTATTATTATTATTATTATGTTTTATAAATGTCTTTAAACAGACATTAGTGCATATGTAGCGTGGTGCAGAATGAAGCTGTCCTCCACTACACATTTAATTCAAAGTGGTTGCTCTTTGTTCTGCAAAGAGCAAAAATCATATCATAACATTGTCAGTTCGCCACACAGTAACTGTTTATCAGTTGGCAACACAACGGTTTATCCTTAGTGTGATCTCGTTCTCGTATATTAACAGAAAAATTATGAACATCTTTAAGCTTATCCACCTCAAAACAATAAACAATAATCAAAACAATAAATCATGTATGTTACATCTGTATTTCAGACCAGTTTCATCATGTACATTCAATATCTATCTAGCGCTTGCTCGCAGTAACTAGGCAACCAGTACCAACTGTCGACGCTCTCAGTTTGTTAAGTTCGCTAAACAAGTAACATTTACAAGCATCCTTATCATTAAAATCTAACTAGGATCACAAAACCACTACATATACATCACGTATTCCCGCGACATTTCCCATGTCCCTGCACACACAACATAGTAAACGCGCCCTCTGCTGGTAGACGTCAGATGATGCAGGATAACGCTACATTTTTCCAATCAATAACCCCTTAAAACCCTAAAACCAACCTCTTACCTTAACAGAACACCCAGAAAATTATCACCACACTCTGAACTAAATGAAATGTAAATTAAATATGTAAATAATAATAATAAAGGTATGTTACCCCACTGATGGCTCTGTATGCCACATATGGGACACTCTAAACTGCCTTCATGAAGCAGCACATGCTCTGCTGGAGGAGGATCAACACCAGACAGAGAGAATTTTCAAAACTTTGAAAAGTGAAGCACAACAGTTTGAATAAATGATGTATTAATCATTAGATAAAACTGGTGAATCCTCCTACAATTCACGTGTTATTTGTGCTATAGTGTTTCTACAGCAACTCCACATGTGGCCTCTTGTGTACTCTACAAACAGTCATTAATGAGAACTGACTTGAGCATATACTTTACTCTCTGTGTACAGTCCAACAGTGTTAAGTGCCCTTTCCAGTCTAAATTAAAGCCAGAGGTGATAAATTATGAGCAGTTAGTTGCAGGCTTTAAATCAACAGTGTTCTTGTTAAGAACTGAATCACATAGTGGACATTCAGACAGGTCCTGATTATTTTTATGCAAATTTATACCATGATGATATTAGTGTTGCACAGTGTCCTGTGCTAGCCACTGGGGCTGTATCTTTCTATTCATTTGCATTTGCATGATTATATAATGGAATAATCAAAGGCCAGCAAAGACTAGTGGACACCATATCATGAACACTTGCAGCACTCATAACTCTCCTTAAAGCTGTGTTGAGACACCGTAGAGTCTAAGCTAATCTAGAGATGGATGCTGAACTTATTCTATAAAACTCGAGGAGGAAGACTGGTAAAAAACGCTGAAACTCCAGAGATGAGTCACTCAGTAAGAGTAATCCATCACTGTGGTGAACAGGTACTGACATTTCTGCTTCTCAAAGTTGCATCAGAGTTGTAAGAAGAGTCTATAAAATGTCAAACCATTTTCTTATATATTATATATTTACCTATTGTAAATATATAATACATTTTATTTATTTATAAACACTTTTCTGGATACTCAAAGACACTTTACATAAAAAAACATAAAAACGGCAAAATCACATAAAGCAGTACACTAAAAACACAATAGACTGAGCTAAACATTAAAGGCCATTTTAAAAAGTTGGGTTTTGGTCAGATATTTGAATGTTGGAAGTTTGGTACAGTCACAGATGTGTTTGGGGAGAGAGTTCCAGAGGGAGGGTTCGGTGCTCGGCCCTGAGTGGTGGAGTCAGGAGGTTTGCATCAGATGAACGGAGGCTGTAGGATGGATTGTGGCGATGGAGCAAGTCAGTGAGGTAGGAAGGGGCCTGGTTATGGAGAGCTTTGTGTGGTGATTCTTAACTAAATATAATATTTAAATGATACAAGTAATCAAATAAGGATGAAACTGTTTTATTTCTTATAAAATATATTTGTTAGATTTGTCTCAAAATGTTTTTTGGGCAGTATGATTGCAGACAGAGCAGGTCCTTTATGTAAAGTGTAATGCTTGAAGAGGAAGGTGCAGGTTGTTTACAGGTCATACTTTCAGGAAGGTTAAACTGTGAAGGGCAGATTGTTCAATTTTGGCAGATTTTTTAACAAACATAAATATTTGACAAACTGCAGGCAGGATATTTCCCCTTCAGTGCTTCATAATAAATAAGCTCAGTGTGAATGACATGTAAACTAAGTTTTACTCAAGTGTTAGAAATGCTAAATATTTTTTCTCATTCATGTCATTTTTCATTTTCAGATGAGAAATACTGCACACAAGGTTGTTTTATTCTGTGAGTAAAACACAGAGCTGCTCTGAAACGCAGGCCCATAAAGGAGAAGCATCCATTTGGTGTGTGTTCATAATCACTGTCAGACGGCTGTGACCAGATGGCAGAGATGCTACTTTGGACAAACTCCAGAGCCACTTCTGTTCTCTGAGGAGATTTCTCTGTGAAATCTAACCTTGAATCTGCCAAAGAATTTTCCCAATATCCGCATATGCCCACAAAAAAAGTTGCTGCTGGCTTTGTTGTTGTGCTTTCAGGATCGGATTCTCTCAAGTGAAAGTCATTCACCTTCAGTGATCAGCTTGAACGCCTGCCATCAACTCACTGCAGGGCTTCTGAGGACCTAGAGAGGAGTCCAGAGAGCATGCGCTTCACACTCCACGTGAAGCAGAAAATGCACTTTGGAAAAGAAATTTGGATGAATACATTCTGCTGGAGATTGCTGACTTTCAGAGAGAGAGAGGGTTTTTGAACAGTCCCTTCCAAACCTTGTACATTTGACTTCTCATAAGTTACTAAAATTGCTCCAATGTCCCAACCAGCTTTACACTCACAACAGAATTTCATCTGCTCTGAATTTGGCAAAAAAATGTTTGAAAATCTTTGAATGAAAAAGGCTTCTCTCAGAGGCGAGTCAAGGTTGTTGTGATGACGCAGAGCACTCTAAGTGACGCTGTGATGGGGCTTCATGCCTGTCCTACACAGTCCTTGATTAAAGGTGCCGGGAGAAAGCAATAACGGCAAAGCTGTGCTCCGGCATTAACCCCTCTGAATTAGAGAGGAGCAGACAGAGACGGAGGAGACAGAAGGCTTATTGTCACATGCAGCCATGTTTAGCATTCAAATGGCCTCCCTGTGACAACTGTTCAACCCTCCGCCTGCCCAAATGTTTTTGGCTCAGTTAAAGATACATTTGGTTTGCAAAAATATTGAAATGGGAAAATGTGACATATCTCCCATATTTGCCACATATTTTGTGGGAGGTTCACTTCATCTTTTTTTCTATCACACACGATATGCACTTTCAGGCCTCTCTCAAAAAAAAACTGACATACTGCTGCATAATATATTACAAAAAAAAAAGCACAAAAACACTTTTTCAATACTAAAAAAAGGCCTTCTTCTCAACCATTACAAGATGAGCTCTTCTCTTCCTCTCTCTCTCCATCTGTGCACGTTCATGTCCATTAATACATGTGGCTAACTTCACTTCTTCCATGGAGTTTTTCTGCTTTCTTGTCTCAAAGGTCCTGGTGGTTCGTGGCTATGTTCCTCACTCGAACCGAGGGTCTAAGGACAGAGGGTGTCACTCCCTGTACAGATTGTGAAGCCCTCTGAGGCAAATGTTCTTTGTGACTTTGGGCTATACAAATAAAATTGATTTGATTATGCCTAAATCGAGGATGGTGTTTGCGCCTCCTGCTGGTCACCTTCTACTCTAATTCTAATGATTATTGGTATTATTGCCGCAGTGCCCGTGCTCCTCTCTAAACACAGCCAGTCGTGGCAGTTGACCGTCCAGCATTAGCCGGTTTCTGATCAAGGTTTCTATCTCTTTTTTTCTTGCCACTGTCGGCAAGTACTTGATCGTGATGGGAACTGCTGAGTCTTTCAACACTGAATTGAATGCTTGAAAGAAATCAGTCATACGTGGCATGATGTTGTTTTCAGGAGATAGCTTTAACCCTTTAATGGGCGAGGAACCGTATATGGTCACTTCCATATGGGCTTTTAAAATGGTGCCCTACGTCTCTCAGTGAAGGATCAGAATCACGTGACTTTCTCCAGCCAATCAGTGAATGTCAGGATACATCACTGATAGCTTTGCTATGGCCTCTATGGATCCTACTCTAACCCTAACCCTAATATTTTTTGCACTGTGCGTGATATTTTGAAATAAGTGTCATAAGTTCCGCTACTTGGAAATAAATGTTCCACAGATTTTTGGTATTTTTGTTTTAGCCTTGGTGGGCGGGTGACTGCATATGATAACTTCTTTGACTGATTTGCAGCCTAAAACTGAAACTTTTATAAAAATGTAAAAAAGAAAAAAAAAGGGTCTTCTTATATCCACCAATTACACTCCAGGGTTAAAATTTCAAATTTCCAGGTATTTCAGTGAATGCACCATATCGTGTTAAACTGATCTTTATCTATGCTTAACTCTGGAGACAACTCCACATAGCCCTCTCATCCAGCAGGTTCTCGTGGATCGTGGCTGCTGCTGTGATCCTGCATGACGTCCACTACACATATTATTACTGTCATTATTGCTACCATATCTCCATTACAGTTTATAGTTAGTTGATGATTTGCTGCTACTGTGCATCTGTGTCTCTCTATCTCTCTCTATTAATCTGTCTATCACCCTCTCTCTTTCTATCTGCCCCTCTCTATCTTTAACTCAACCAGTCGTGGTGGATGACTGTCTACCAATGAGCTTGGGTCTGCCTGATGTTTCTGCCTGTTAAAACGTTTAAGGTTTAAGGTGTTTCCTCGCCACCGTCTCCAAGTGCTTGCTCATGGTGGAACTGTTGGTCTCTGTAAATAATATTATAAAGAGTATGGTCTACACCTGCTCTGTATGAAAAGTGTCATTAGATAACTGAAGTTATGATATGGTGCTAAATAATTAAAATTGAATTGAATTGAATTGAATAGCCACCAGAGTTCCACACACTCATGATGGTCATTAAGGAATCAATAGACAGGAGTGGCCACGGCTCAGGAGGTAGAGTGAGGAACCAGCTTATCACAGGGGTGACAGTTCAATCCAGTATTTCTGTCCACATGTCCTCGGACAAGACACTGATCCCAGAAATTACTTACAATTGTCAGTTCAGCACCATGCTCAGTGGTTGCCATTGGCCAAGTTGTAAAGTGCTTTGGATAAATGCAGCCTTTCACCACACATATACTGAAAATATATATTTGAAATCCATCAATGTTGCAACTTTTGATGCTCCTCTTCTTTTATATTACTGTTGTCCAACTCATAACACCATGCAAGCTCTATGCCTAATGGGTGAACAGAGCAGTTACAAAACATTTGCATAACAGAAGGTTGAAGCCTAAAAGCCACTGCTTGAATAAATGAAGCCATCGATACTACAGAATCGAAAAAAATAACTAGAGACCAAACCCAGACGTAAACATTTTTTGAAAAACAAAAAAAAACATTTGGCCCATCAAATATTGGCATGTCCTTGTTTCTGCTTGTGCTGCGATGTGGAGGGTAAAATGCAGGCTGAAACAGCTCTTTCCTTTGTCTTTGCCATGATCAAATACCCGTCCAAGCAAGAAGCAGCTAATGATTAGCATAATCACTCAGTCCCCAGAGCACTCAATCATCCAGTGGCGGTTTATGATGCAGAAGGGCAGACATGATGGAGGGGAGCTTTTCTTGTCCATAATTGGCAGTAAATATTGTGTGCATTGTATGTTTTTTTTCTGTTTCTTAGCAGAGATACAGCTGTATGTGTGCAGCCTGTGAAATGTAAATATGTGTGAGCAGAAGGAATGGAGGAGGATTCACTGTCCGTTTGTTTTCTAGGAGAGCTGAGTCTCCACTAAACAGGTGTTCGGGTAGATATCTCATCCCAGAGGTAACCAGACACACATTTGGATTTAATAGCAACCAGGTACAAACTGAGAACCAAGAAATGTTTATGGAGCTGTGTGTGTGTGTGTGTGTGTGTGTGTGTGTGCGGTAGCTTCTGTCTGCACATCCAGACCTGAACATTCTCTGTATTAAAAAGAGAGAGAAAGAAAAAGTGTGCAAATGATGAAATGTTTGGGCCATGTCAGCTCTCGGAAACAACAGCAGAACGATAAGGCGTTTGGGAAGAGTGCTAGATGTCAGCTTGTATCCACATTCCAACATCATTAGTGTTAATGTCAAACTAATGTCCCCGAAATATCCTTATTTGACATTTTCAGAGTCACGTTTGATGTCGGAGAATACACGCCCGAGGACGCATCAGAGAACAATTTCTCACAGAAATGAGCAAAGTGAGGTTTTTTTTTTTCTCAGTCCCAGTGGACAGATTTATTTATACAACTGTCATCTATCTCATACACACACATATAAACTAGTCTGTGTTTGCGACGGCCCCCCCAGGAGAGCCGAACTCTACTCTGCATATCCCAAGAGAAAGAGGTCATGATCCAGCCCAGTCCTCCAGGGACTTGCCACGTAAGGCAGCAGCGCCGCCACTACCCATCTTACTGCTCCATGTTCTACACACTCCTCAGCTGCAAATTAAATATAGCTGAGAAAAAAACGAAACAAACAAACCTCAAAGAGCATCTCTGAGGGCCCTCGGTCCTTCTGGGAGGAGGAATAGCATCGTCTCTCTCACATCACAAGCACCTGAGACATGACAGAACGCCAGGCCATTGGTCACCTGCCACTCGCTTGTCAACACCGACTCAAAGACAGTCTCACACCTCCGGGGAGCTGCTCAGACCCGCTGATGAGAGCTCATCTTCACTGCAGACATAAAAGCTGCCCGCTGCATTGTGTGAAACAGTCACCCAGTGCATAAATCAATCACACTTCGGACACAAGACCATATTCCAAATAAGTGACTTGTCAGATCTGCAGTCTGGGAGATGAAGGGGAGGGTTTGTCAGGTGCAGCACTCTCATCACTTTGCCTCCCGCTGAAAAGAAGATGGGTGTGGACTTTTGTGGGTGTGGATTTGTATGAAATATGCTGTCACAAGATAAATTGTTGTTGTTTTTTGTATTGCATCTCTGCCAGTGTCCTCACATGAAGTCACTGCAATGTTAAGTCTCACAATGCTGTTAACCATCTAGAGCCATTTTTTCCTGCTCAGTCAACAGACAGCTTGATCTAAAAAAAAACAGAAAGAAAATGACATCACAAGTTGTTTTCATTTTTATGACAACTTCCTCTTTAAATCGATACCAAATATGTGTGGCATTTGTTGCTTTTTTAACCCTTGTATTATGTTAAGGGTCAATTTGACCCATTTCAGTTTTTGTGTTGACCAAAGTAGTGGTTATCCTTTCTTTTTCTCATGAAATTTTGTGACTTTTCCTCATCTAGGGTCATGAACTGATGTGTAAAATCTGGACACTTTGATGTGTAGGGGAATGTCTGTGCAGAGTTTGTATACAAAGATGATGTTGCGGGTCATTTTGACCCAGACACTTTAATGTGGGTAAGTAGCTGTTCAAATCCAAAATAAACATGTTTGAGTGCCCAATTATTTGTATTTTGACTGCCTCTGAATAGCCATTCAGACCCAGAGACCCAGGTGTGTGTAGAGAAGGAACTTTCTCTCCCTTGTCCTTGTCAAGGCCAACTCACACAGGGAGTTAGTCCAGGAGCGTCCCAGAAGCGTCTCTCCGCGCCACGGCGCGAGCTTTCCGTTTCATTCCTATTTTTACCGCGAGCCGCGGCTAAACCTCGTAAATTTCAACAGAGCACTTCGCACCAGACAGGAAACCCGACACAGAATCAACGTAATAAACTTCCGCCCCCTTACAAAATAAAACACAATACGCAGTTCATGTAGCTTTTTACAACTTCACATCAATGTTACGTCACGACCAGTGGCACCAGGTGATCAAAGATCGATCAAAGGGTCTCAACGAGAGACTAATTGTTGACGTGGAACAACACACAATCCTTTATGACATGAAGCCACAAATGATCCTGGACTACAACTTCACCAAAGGAGGAGTTGACAATCTGGACAAAGTCACAGCAACATACAGCTGCCAGCGCAAGACTGCCCGTTGGCCCTTGGTGGTTTTCTACAATATTTGTGGACGTGTCTGCTTACAATGCCTATGTCCTGTGGACTGGAATCAACCAGCAATGGAATGCCAGCAAATTGTACCGACGTCGGCTTTTCCTGGAAGAACTCGGCAAAGCACTCATCACACCCAAGATCCAGAGACGAGCCAGGCCAGCTCGAACCCCAGCAGCTGCAGCTGTCATTGAAAAGGTCAAGCTAGGGTCATCCAACCAATCTGCAATGGATCCAGTGGATACAGGTGTAAAGAAACGGAAAAGATGCCAGGTCTGTCCCTCCCGAGAGGACAGTAAAACAAGTACCTCTTGTGTGAAATGCAAGAATTACATCTGCAGAAAGCACACAGTTACATTCTGTCCATCATGTGGAGAGCAGTGAAAATGTTGAAAATTGAAAATCTGAGAAAATGGGCAAGTTAACATGAAAAAAAAATGTGTTCGTGAAGAGGGAAACACTTTAAATAGTCTTAAATACCGTGTTGGAATTAAAAATGTATTGTATGTTTCTTTTCTAAATGTTTATATAATCTAAAATAAAGTGTTATTGGTTTAACCTGTTTTTTTTGACTGTTTTGATTTGGATTTACACCTATGGGTCAAAATGACCCGCAACCTAATCAATGTAATTTTTTTTTCAAACATAATACGAGGGTTAAACCGAGTTGGACCACAGCACAGGCTGAAAATTAAATGACCAATCTATTGTGGAAAAGTCGACCCTGTCAGTCCTTCCTCCTGACTCTCTGGTGAACGGTCCCCCAGAAAACAGCCTCTCTCTCAAACAGTGAAAGACTGTTAAGTTGCGCTGTTTACTGATGTTGATTATGTGATGAAATTTCGAGAAACCCCCACATCGTTATAACACAAAACAGTAACGTGGTAGTAGGTAGGAGTCTTTGTCAACAAAAACAGCCTCCATCTCTGTCCGAGCTGGGGAAGTCACTCTGTTTAGTGATGGTGATTATGTGATGGGGAGCAGTAAACACTTGAACTCCACGTCTCTCTTTCCACTGTACAAACAGTCAGTCAGGATCTGCCATCACAACACAATCTTAAGATATAAACCTGGGGAGTCACCCAGATATTAAATAATATTGTATTTATTGAAACTATCTACAATACACAGCTCAGACATATTAAATAGACTGTCCAACTGCTTTTAACCCTGACCTAAAAAATGGAGTGAGTTTGTCAACATTAACATTATATAAAAAAAAGATATTTTTAATTAAACCATCTTAGACATACAGTTTGAACCAAACAACATGCTACAGCTCTCGCCTCGGAGTCTGTGTGTAGGTTTTTTCTATTAATGTTGTCTGTTTCTTGATAATGTTGCAGGGCCCCAGCAACCTACGTGGCTGGAAAATGAAGCAATGTGGAAGAGCGCCAAAAACTGCAGTTCCTCAAATGCACATGTTGATAAGTCCCCATGTTTCAAATGTCCAACTTCACAGCAGAAAAGAAACATGTTTACAGGCCTGGTACAAAAAACTGTTTTGGTCTCTGTTATAGAATTTTCAAATGACACTTCAATATGGAAGACTGGATTCAAGTATCAATGGTTTTAAGTTGAATTATTATTCTTGTACAAAGAAGGAGCGTTTAACAGTGCAACACACAAAAGGGGTTACAGAGAAAAAGGCTCCCCTGTGGGAGCTCTAACAGTTGGTTCTTACACACTCTTCTAATGGGCTGGTCTCGGACACCTCCCCATAGAATACAGATAGGCATCGTAACGTCTCTTAGTTCCCTTAATCAATACATCCCCGATCTAATTTCACCCCTTTGACCTGTCCCTGACCCTCGCTCTGTTCTGGACTTCCTCTATTTATACATTAACCTGAACTTTTACCTTAACCTGCCAGCCCTGAGGCTACAGACAACAAAGGTCATATTAGAGAGTGAAAACAAACATGTGAGAAATAGGAACTTGCGTACACATTGTATGATATAAAATATCTGAAACACAGTATAAACAGTCTCATTCATGACAACTGTACTGAGGGTGAATGTCAGTGTGATTACTGAGGATTTCTTACATGTTGAACAGAATTCAGATGTTCTGGTTTCTGACGCTTCATGAGGGTATTGGATCAAGGTCATTGTCTAGCAGTTAATAAACGTGTTTTTAACGACGTGTTTTTTATAGTGTTTGGAGTCAGTGGATCTCTATTGCACAGAGGAATAAGATTTATCAGGCTTTACACACACACTTCATTGTTGGTTTGAAGAAAAACATTAATATTATCGACTTAATTTTTGAATTTAACATTTTAAGGTTGCCTGAGCACTCATGTATTCAACTATTTCATTTACAGTGCACCACTCTGAAATCATGCCAAAAAAACTGAGCTTGAAGTAGCTTTGCACCATGCTGTGATACGTCAGGCTGTCAGTTGTGTATGTTAGTGTAAATAAGCTCAGTGTTTCTTTCCAGAACCAGTTTGCTTTTTCTCTTGATTTGTCTGTCGGTCTTTTTTTTATCTAAAGCAACTTTTTCCTCCGGTGTGTACAAGGTCACCTGCTTCTTAACTTCCTCTAACATTTTCTTAGCAGACTCTTTGCCTTTCTCTCAGAGTCAATTAAAAACATTGCTGCCCACACATACTAATCAATGCTATCTGCTGCCTGATGAAACAGGAGTGTGATTGCCCATGGAAACACTGTGTTTAGTTCTTATTAGCATGTGAGCTAGCACTCCCGGTGGGGGGTCAACTTCATCAGCCCTGACTGAAATGCTCAGCGGTACCTGTGGGGTGGTAGAGCCTGTCAATAGGTTCTTTTGACCTACCTGCACAGCTTTAGAAGCTCTCTTTGAAGAACGTCCCCATGCAGAACAGCTGAAGGAGCCACACTCCCTTCAAACGGGAGCCCACACATCACATGCGCATAACTCGAGCTTACGGTTATTCATCTT